>PVIA01010942.1:0-48078 GCA_004024845.1 Tonatia bakeri | reverse complement strand
CCCCTCCCTCCTTCCTAAAACCTAACAAAAGGCTGTGGTAACTGAAGCCTGGGCCGGATTCTGCCCTCAAAAGGAAGTCAGTCCTGGCTGAGGTGGCTCAGTTGAGCATTGTCCTGTAGACCAAAAGGTCATGGGTTCAAATCCCCATCAGGGCACTCACCCAGGTTGCCAGTTCCATCCCCGGTTGGGGCATATGCGAGAGGGCAACCAATCTATATTTTTCTCCTACATCGATGTTTCTCTCTTCATCTCTCTAAAAGCAATAAAAAAATGTCCTCAGGTGCAGGTAAACAAATAAATAAAAAGGAAGTCAGCCATCACATGAACCATGGTGCTGGTACCTGGATCTAGCATACCACCACACTCTTTACAAAGCGCACAGGAATCACCATGTTTCTGACACCATTTCTGTTGATGTGGGTGTGGAAATTAGAGACGCTATATTTGGGATTGGTAAAAGACAGGGCTCATGCGTTATGAGGAAGGACAGCTAGTTCTGAATTGATGCAGGAATCAATTTTTCTATGTATTGAGAATTTCTACTTTTTACTTATTTTACTTGTCTTTCACTTTCTCCTTCATTTTTCTTAAGTATCTTCCTCCCTCACACTCATGATCACTTTGTTCTTCTTATAACCCATTTTCTGTTTTTTAATTAATTAGTTTTAAAACCTTGGCTTTTACAGTGACAGTATCTCCTTGTTTTCCTCATTGTCTCTTTGGCCAGGTCCCTTCCCAGTTTCTTTCCCAGACTCATCTTCCTCAGCCCTGTTTCATACTGATGTTCTCTGCTCTTCTGCCCTTTACCTGTGATTCTTTTCTCTTCCCAGTTTCAACTCTGCCCTGCTCCCAACTCAGTGTCACTCTCTAAGAAACACCTATGGGAGACCTCCACTTCAATGTTAGAAGAAGATACCTCCCAGTTAACATGGCCTGTATGGAACCCATCAGTTTCTTACATTTTCCTCTTATCCAGTTGCCCTTTTTCTTCCGATTCTGCTGTTCAGAAAACTGAAAATTTTCTGGACTCTTCCTCTTCTCAGTAATCACACCCATTTAATCATTCCCAAGCCTTCTTGGTTTTTCATCCTAAATAACTGATACCTCTCTCCTCCCCACTCCCGCCCCACCTCACTGCCCTTGTGCTGAGTCAGACTTGCGTCACTTTTGACTGAGTATCCTGCAGTAGAATCTGTAGTGGCTTCCAGAGTTGTCACCCACCCAAAGTACAACCAGGGGATTGTTGACCACATTGAATATGTAACTTTTGGTCCTGGCCAGGTAGCTTGGTTTGAGCACTGTCCCAACATGCCAGGGTGGAGGGTTGGATCCCTGGTCAGACATACAAGAATTTATGAATGCATAAATAAGTGGAGCGGCAAATCAATGTCTGTCTGTGTGTCTGTTTCTCTAAAATCAATAAATACAAACCTAAAAACATATAAGTGAAATAACATTGGCCATGGTTAGTTACCATAAATTGATAACTAAAAAAAAGAATGTGTAACTTTTGTGCTTGAACCCCTCAATCCCTTTCATAGTGCAAGACAAAGTTGAAACTCTTGAGGGTGCATTCGAAGCCCTGTATGACTTGGCTTCTTTATATCTCCTTAGCCTCCTGGTTGCTCTTTGTCACACAACCCCCACCTTCAAAACACACGTGCACATCCACGTGCACGCTCACGGACGCACGGACCCGCTCTCACTGTTGCGCTGCACGTGCCCTACTCTATCTTAGTCTTTTGTTTTTGTTTGTTGATTTGATCTTAGCTGTAATTTGCTCCTTCTGTTTGCTATCCATTTGCTTTTTTTCTTGGCTGTCTTCTTGTGGCCTCCTTTAAGATTGAGAATAGGCAATGTATTTCCTGAAGAAAGCAACATAACATTTTGAGTATGTGTTTGTGCATCGGTGCTCCTGTCACTGTGGGCATAGCTTTGTTGTGACTTTTATCATTCTGTCCTGTAGGGAGACTTGTACTTGTTTGCTCCTCAACTGGTCTGACCATAAATTCACTGAGGTCATAGACCTCTTCATTCATTCATTCACACACTCACTCATTCATTCATTCATTCATTCATTCATTCATCAAGTGTTTGAGTGCCTTCTACATGTCAGGCACTGGTCTACATGCTTTTTTATTTGTATCTCCAGGCCCTGCACCTAAAGTGTAGTGGCTGGAAAACAGTGAGATATCTATTAATGTTTGTCAGATTACAATCTGGGAAAATATTTTCATCCTCAGAAGAGAAAATGTTCTGGAGATAAATATCAAGCTGTTAACAGTGGTTATCTGTGGCTGTGCAATTACTGGTTATGTATACTTTTTCTTATTTTTTTAAATCCTCACCCAAGGATATTTTTATTATTGATTTTAGAGAGAGAGGAAAGGGGGAGAAGAGAGGCGGGGGGAGGGAGGAGGGGAGAGAGAGGGAAAGAGAAAGAGAGAGAGAGGAAGATGTGAGAGAGAAACATTGATTGGTTGCCTCCTGTACACACCCCAACCAGGGATCAAACTGGCAACCTAGGTCTGTGCCCCGACTGGAAATTGAACCTGCAGCTTTTGGTGTATGGGACAGTGCTCCAACCAAGTGAGCAACCAGCCAGGGCTGCTTAGCTTAAAAGAAAATTCTACAGAAGTACCTGTTGATATCAGAAAAGTCATTAATAGTATTCTGTCATTTTGCTTCTATAATAGGTAATTACAAAGGGGTTTGTAACAGAAACTGAAGAGCTTTTTGTAATGGACTTTTGATTTGCATGCCAGGCCTGTTTTGTGAGGCTGAGCATCTGACTGAATGTTGAACTGGCGTGAACCTTTATAAATGTAATGAATATCTATGTAATGTTTACTAAGTGGCAGGTACACTTTGCATGCGTTATTTCATTTGAACATCATGAAGACCCAGTGCTGTGGGTACAGTTACCACTATTTGGGTAATGAGAAAGCCAAGAGGCTCAGAGTAGTTAAAGGCTTTGCCCCGAGTCACACAGCTGAAAAACTGCAGAGCTGGGTTCCACTCAAACCAGGGCTGTCAGGTTCAAAGCACAGGCTTTTAACCACTACATTAGATTGCAATTTGTCATATATTTATATACAAGAAGGCCTTGAGTTTGGAAATGGAGACCAAAATTGTAAGTAAGTTGGGTCTCTTCCTTTTTGAAGGCAGTGGTATAATTTTTATAATGCTAACGTTGTAAATAATTTAAGAAATGGCTTTGACCCTTTGACTACAGTGGCCTTTGAATGTCTTTTTAATTGCTAGGATTTTATGAAAATTAAGATCTAGTGAATTTACAGGATTAATATTTGCCTGTTGGTAAGAGAATTGGGCAGATTATTTCCTTAAAAGCACCTCACCGGCCCTGTGGCCGATGATGATCGGACAGCGTCTCTGTGAGGCGCAGGGTATGCCCTGAACCCGCTGCCGCTGGCTGTAAAATGGGGTTCTTTCATTTCCATCCCAGGCTGTTGTGAGGGTGCAGGCGGTTATGCCTGAGAGCCCTGGGGCAGTGCTGGGTGCAGAGTTCACGCTCAGAAGGCATCGGCTGTTAGAGAACATGGAGGATACGAAGGCCTTGTGGATGTCCAGAGTCCACGCATTTAAATAAAAGCACATGCATTGGGGCCGAAGGTGATGGTTCGACCTGATCAATTGGTATCAATACATTTAAGAATAGGTATGACAGATTTAGTTATCTAGCTTCTCACTGAGGAGCAGATGGAGATAGCACACTTAGGAAAGGGCACAGCTGGTTGGCTGCCTAGAAAGCAGATCAGAGGCAGCAGATCCGGAAAAACAAAAAAAGTGCAGGAACTCCAGAACCAATCAATTTGAGGTTATTTAATGTAGGGACAAGCAATTCTGGGAATAGGCCTCTTAGAAAATAGAGGTGTTACACACGCTGCAGTCTGAGGATCGTATTCCAGGTAGAATGTCTCTGGATCGATAACTTGGGAAAGGCTAGACAAACGAGGAATTGGTTTGTCTGAGTTCCTTGTAACATGGTCAGGTGTGTAGGAAAGGAGAGGAGAAAAAGTCTTGTTTGTCATTATTTAAAGTGGTGATATTTTCTTCTGATTGCAAAATAACTGTTAATTGTAGAAAAGCACAGAGGATAATAAGCTAACCTAGCCTCTCACCACTGGTCTGATGAGCATAAAACCAGTCCTTTTTTTAGAAGTACAGATATACACACACATTCTGTCTCTCTGTGCATATATATAATATCATTTCTGTATAGATACACACAAATAAATATATATACATACAGAATATACATTTAAAATTTTTATTGATTGATTTGAGAGCAAGAAGAGAGAGAGAGAGAGAGAAAGATTGATTTGTTCCACTTATTTATGCTTTTATTGGTTGATTCTTGTATGTGCCCTGACTGAGGATTGAACCCTGCAACCTTGGCTTGTCTGCAGGATGCTCTAAACCAACCAGCTACTCAGCCAGTGCCAGAATATACATTTTAAAAGGATATATATATATATATAAAGCATATATATATATATAGTGTATATATTGTACATAAAGTATATGTGATATATTTTATGTATATAAAATATGATATATATCTATGTATATACATTTTTAACAATATATATGCATGTGTTTATGAGATACATTTTTAGCAACATATACACATACATAGTATGTAAACATACACAGTATGTAAACATACACAAGATATTTTATGGAATCTATATGTATGTTTTGTATAAATATATATAGTATATACATTTTAAAGGAATAAATGTATAGTATGTATATGTACACATAAAGTAGCCATTGAAGATTAAGTCAAAGCACTCACAAAAACATCCTTTGCATCAATCATAAAGGAGAGATAGAAATAAAGCGTCTGTCACACGGGACAGTTTTTATGTACATTAAAGCTGGAGGGCCTCTGAGCTAGAGGAGAGGGAGGAACAAAGTGAAGGCCTATACGTATCGGCCTTGGTGTCTGGGTCATCTGTGCATCAGAAGAACCTCAAACCTCAGATCAAAGCAGAGAGTTCCAAGATGTTCCAGCTGACCTCCAGACGTACTCATTTTTGTTTTAACATCAAGCTTACAATTTTTAATAGAGTTATTGTTGTGTGCAGTTTCATCCAAAGCAAGGGTTGTATTCTGAAAATCAGGCATAAGTGAAAGTGTACTTGAAGAAAATTCAGTGTGGTTAAAAACAGTGGGGTCATGTTGTAGGAGTGTTTGGGACATTTTAAAAGTTTTAAACTTCACAACAGTGTAAACATTGACTATATTAATAAATATTTTTAGTGGGTACTTACTGTTGTCTTTTGAATGTGTCATAATTTCTTTAATCAAGAGCCTTGGGTGTTAAGGTTGTTTGCAGATTTTGATGTTATAAATCATCTGATGAATATGATTTTTATACACATCTTTGGGGAAAATTCCTGGTCGTAGAACTATAGGTCAAAAATGTATGTAATTTTTAAAGGCAAATAATTGCTTAGTGCTTCATTTATTACATGTATTATCAAGTTGCCTTTCAAAAATGTTGTACTATTTTCCTTCCCATTACTCGTATTTTTACCGATATTTTAAAAGTAATTAAATCATTGTTCTTACAGAGTTAATTTAAGTTCTGGTCAGGCTTATTAAATAATGAAATAATTAAATTTCCCTTCTGGATCCTGCAATTAATACAGCTCATGGAGGATCAAAGGGAACCAAGAAAACCGACTATGGGGCTGGGAGACTAGGAGGGTGGTAGTAAGCTCCCTAGTGTGATGTTTGTGATCCGGGCAGTCTGGGAACGCAGTGTTTGCTGATGTGGCTCTCCCTGGGTCCTGGGAATGTATGCTCAGGAGAAGATAGTTGCAGGTCCAAATGACAGCCTACTTTCTAAGGAGAGGGAAATAACACAATCTTACGGTTGATTTAATGTGTGGAAAACCTACTTAAGTTTTCTTTCAGGCAGTGCTTGGGTCGATTTAAATTCTCTTTGTTCAGTTCTGTTCATTGGCGTTATGCAGTTAAAACAAGTGAGCTTCCAGGCAGGAGACAGAACCTGCAGGCACTGCAGCTGGGGTGAAGGTCGCCCACTCTGTGTGCACTTCAGGAGCTTGAGGACACAGCCGTGGAGAGCCACATTAGCTTTGCTCCTTCCTCTGCGTTTTTCATTTAACCCCTATTTCCCACTCCACTTTTCAGTATGGTACCATGATTTATCAGTCATGGTTCTTCAGATTTGACGTCTACTAGATTTCTCTTCTTTGATTACTGCATATGTGTAACTGACTCATGAAAGATGATGAAAAGTTAAGTATTAGTGACGTATTGTACCAGTGAGATGTATAAAGTACTAGCGAGTTCCTGACAGAATAGGTGTGTGTCATAAGCTGAATTTGCCTCCTCAAAATTCCTATGCAGAAGTCCTAACCCTCAATATCTCAGAATGGACTTTATTTGGAAATGGGGTCATTAAGGAGATAAGGTAAAATGAGGTGCTAGGCTGGGCCGTCCTCTATATGAAGAGATTAGGACGTGTTTATACAGAGAAAAGATCACATGAAAACACAGGGAGAAGACAATACATCTCTAAGCCAAGGAAATTGGCTTCAAAATATACCAACCCTCGTCATACCTTGATCTTGGACTTTTAGCCTCCAGGACTACGAGAAAATAAATTTCCATTTTTTAAGTCACCTAATCTGTGATGCTTTGTTAATGGCAGACCTCGCAAACTAACACAGTTGCCATAATCGTGTATTGAGTCATATATAATGATTGCCTTTTGAATTTTCCTCCAAACTCTTAAAAGTTGTAATTGTTTTTTAATGACTTTAACTAGATTATGGGATTTTCTTTTTTTAAAATCTTTAACTTATTCATTTTTTTAGAAAGGGGAAAGGAGGGAGAAAAGAGGGAGAGAAACATCAATGTGTGGTTGCCTCTCATGTGCCCCCTGCTGGGGACCTGGCCCATAACCCAGGCATATGCCCTGACTGGGAATTGAACCAGCGACCCTTTGGTTCACAGGCTGGCACTCAATGTACTGAGCCACACCATCTAGGGCTTGTTGTATTTTCTTAATAAAAGTTTTTGATATGGTGAGACAATCACCTTGCTTTTTCTAGAAAGGCATATATAAGCCTTGAAATGGGGATCTAATTTTTATATTTCATTTCAACAAATATATATTGAGTATTTACTGTGTGCATTGTTTGATACCAGCCAGTTTTTTCAGGGCTGAGGTCATAAAGAGAACCTCACTTTCTGTCCAGGAGGAGTTTATAGTCCAGTGATATCAAATAAATATCACTGCTTAGGCCCCAAATGGTAAAAGGTAGCATGGTGCCCAGTATGTGGTAGATTCTCAGTAAATTAATCTTTCCCTCAGGACTTCCTTTGGAAGACTGGGTTGGGGCTAGGCTGGCATTCAGGGCAGGGGCAGCCAGTCTCCTTCTATAAAGGGCTAGATAGTAAATAGGATAGGCTCTGCTGGCCACATTGTCTGTGTTGCACTCTGCTGTTGTAATGCGAATGCATCCCCGTGTAAATGAATGTGCATGGCTGTGTTTCATTAAAACTTCATTTACCACCCCCCCCAAAAAAAAACAACAACAACAAAACAAAACAGGTGGCTAAGAGACAACGGAGGTAACCTGACTCTGTTTGGACTGGATTGAAAATGTAGAGGCCTGTGGGGAATCTGGGTACTGACCATGGACCTCAATGAACTTTGTAAGATGTCAGCTCATAAAAACATGCCTGCAGAATGAAGGAGTTCTGTTTTTGAGAGGAGTCAAATGTGTTAGCCTGCTTGGATTGAGTCGAAACTGGGATGTTCGGGAGGTGAGGCTGGCAAGGAGGGGGTGCCACACAAAGAGGTGGTATAAAGTCCACCATGGAAACATGTTGGGGCGCCTTGTGTGAAGGCCTTAAGGAAGGGAGTGAGGTGGTCAGAATAATAGATGTCAGTTTCAAGCACATACAGAGGTTGGCATGAAGGTGAAATGAGTTGAAATGGCCACCCAACGATTGAATAAAAGTCATAGATTTATAGATGTTGGATTGCAAAAGACCCTTAGAGATTGGGTAGTCCAGTCTTCTCATTTCAGCGATAAAGAAATTGAGGCCCAAAGAGGGGCAGTGACTTGATCAAGTTTGAGCCTCTCTAGCGGATGGCTGGCTCTTCAACCCGAGTGTCCAGATTTCCTTTCCACTATGTCCTTCAGCAGTGTGAAGCCAGGCACTCTAGGGAAGACTGAAACTACCATCTGACTCCCACCGCTGGGTCACTACCTGTTTGTGTTGTGGTTGTCCTCCCGTTGCCAGTAGAGCGCTCTGATAGCTACTGAGGAGGGCCGATGCCACGCTGAGGTTGATTTTCCATTGAGACCATCCGTCTGCCTGTAGTCCAGTTTGGGCAGATTTTTGCTGGCGCTCCTAACCAGCACTTGCCTTTGTGTGGCATGGCCATTGCATTGTAACTCATAATGGGGTTTCCAGGACAGGTGAAACTGTGGGCCCCAAACCGGTTCCAGCTGGCAGGGTGCTGAGCTGAAGTCCTGCTTATGTGCAGGCTGTGATTCTGTGATTTTATTTATAAATATTGATTTTTTTTCTTTTCAGTTTCCTGGAAACATTTCTCTCTCTAGGTATATTTTTATAGCCTGGGCTGCATCTCAAGATACCAGTTGAAGGTGGGTCAGCCTTCAACAAAAGTGGTTGATTACTCAATTGTATACTTAAATTTCAGAGAACAGGGGCAACAAAGAAAAAGGACTAAAGGAGTGTTTCAGTTCAGCTAAGGGAATCTCACCTTCGTGTGAAATGGTCTCCAAAGCCCAGACAAAGCATCATCTGTGACAGAATTCTGACTTAAATGAGTGAATCCAGCAGATATTGGACTGGCTACCATGGACAAACCAGAATGCTAGAATAAATGTCCATACTTAGCATTTACAGTGCACTGGGCCCTGTGCTAATAAATCACTAGAATTTATAGTAGCATTAGTAGTCACTGTGGTACAATATTCGATTTAGCAGTCGCAAAGCATTTTTGGTGAATGGTAACTGTGAAAATGGTGATTATGAGTACTGCTGTTTTAGACATAGCACAGCCTCTGCATCTGGGAGTTTTATCTCTTATTTTTAAAATTATACCTTTAGAGCTGGAAGGATTTTCAGAGATTTTTTATTCCAACAGCCTCACATTACAGATGAAGAAGCTGGGGCCTGGAGAGGTTAAATTATTTACCAGGAGTCCCGTAGAGTTAATTAGTAGTATAACTATGACAAACAGCCCAGGTCTATTCTAAAGAAGTCAGGAATAATTATATATTTTTTTCTTTTGGGATAGGGGCAGATATTAAGAATACTATCATCTTCTCTACACTAGTTTCCCCAAGTCAATCTTGTACTCTGTTTTCACTGCACCGGGACTTGTAAACCTGCCTTATTTCTGCTCCTAAGCATTATACAAATTCAGCAAGGGTTTCTGTAGTGCCTAAATGTGCAGAGCACCAAGGAGGTAGCCTTGGAGGAGTTAGGAGTCAGAAAGGTGAAGGTTGTCCCTGAGGATTTCCCAAGAGCCTTTACCCTTCTCTACCCTGAAGTGGATAAAGGGTCAGGGTAGCTGCAGATGGTGGGAAATTTTGGGCTTGGCAGGTGCCTCTGAAGCCTGAAGGCCATGAGCAGCAGCAAATGGCAAATACTGTTTGTGGAATCCAAGGACACACAGCACAAACCTGGAGTGGAAGAAGCAGAAACTTGCCACTGCCACGGGTGAGGAAGGAAGGCTGGGACCTGCTGGGGTGAGTTAGGGCATGAATGTTTGACCTGAATGAGGCTTCACCCAAAGGGATTTTTCAGAGGAGATGAATCTGAACCCTTTCCAGGACAATCCTTAATTCCTGGGACTATACTATGCAAGTCCAGAGGCAATAAAAGAAGGAGTGGGCCTTGTGAATTCAGCAGCTGGGAAGGGAGATACGGAATAGAGAGACCACACTGGGGAGGACTGCAGGTGTGAATGGTGAACAACCCTTAGGCGGTATCCTGGGGCAGGGTGTGGTGGGGGGTGCATTGAGAGAGCCAGGCAACTTAAACCAGGCTGGTGCAAGCAACTTGAGAAAGACTGTGGTTGAAGTAATTTTGAGCAAGAATTCTGAAGGAAAAAATTTCAATTACTTAAGAAGTATGCTGTATATGGAAGATACAATAGGAGTAACCTCGTTCAGTTATTAGAGTAATTGAGCTGAGGAACATCAGTAACAAGGTGTTTTAAGTCTCTTATCACCTTAATGGTAATAAACAGGGGACAGATGTTTATTGTGAACTGGCACCTTTTCATGCTACACCTCCTAATCCCCCAACAACTTAATGAAGTGGCTGCTGTTATTAATTCCTGTTTTGGATATGAGGACATGGAGCTATTGGATCTTAAAGTTTTTTTTGCCCAATCTCAGAAGAGATATTTAAAACTAGCAAATATCCCAAAGCTTGAACCCTTAACCATTATGCATTCTGTCTTTTTAACCATGACCACAGTGCCATTATCACATCTAAAACGTTAACAATTCCTTTATTGCATGAAGTATCTCAGTCTCATAAACGCCGTCATGGTGTCTTTCCTGGCATAGACGCAAAAACTCCCATGCAAGGCCCATATGTTGCATTTGGTTGATAAGACTTTTAAGTCCCTTTTAATCTAATGAGTGTTCCTCCACCTATTTTTTTTCTGGCAATTTAATTTTTAAAGGAACTGAGTTGTTTGTACTATTAGTGTTTCCCAACAGTCTGGATGTTGTTGAATGCATTCCCTGTGTTTATAAGTTTGCCTGCCCTTGTAGTTCTTGTAAATTGGCCATTGTGTCTAGAGGCTTGAGTAGATTTGATTTGATTTTTTTGCAAGAATGCTTCATACTTCAGAGGTGGTAGTGTGTTCTCACATAGATTCTGAAAGTTGTAGGGAAAGAAACTTGTAAGTTCAAGGTCTACTAGTTTTCTTGGGGAAAATGCTCCCACTATTTAATGGCAAAGGTGTGGAGAGCCTTCACGCGAGCCTGCTCGTGGAGCCAGGCACCCTTCCTTTGGGCTTCAGGGCAGACGATTCCATCGCGCTGATCCAACCAAATGACCCACTTCACTGACCGTCTTCTCCATTTCAGTCTGCACTCTTTAAGGGATCACATCATACTTGATTTTTATAACATAAAGCTTAGCACGATGCCTGGCATGTAGGCATGTAGGATGTATTAAATCCATTGAATAAGTAAGTCAATGAAGATGCTTTCTTGAGGTGTGTTTCAACCCATCGCTGTTGTTGTGCTCGGCCAGTTATCTATGCTGTCAGTGTTTGGGGCGGTAGTAAGGCTTGGAAATGAGGTAAATAAGAACGCTCCTTTTAGTTCAGTTATGAAATCAGTACACCTTGTGGAAGTTGCTTAGCCTGTAAAGTACCAGTCTCAAAAATAATTGGTTAGTTAAAGGGGAACTATAATTTTACTGAGGTAAGCTATCAAGTTGTAGCTGTAGGCAAAAGTGGACTGTATTTGTCTGTTGAAGCTGTGCGCACCCAGGGACATTTAGAAGAAAACAAATAGAAGAGAAGCAAGGCTGGCCTTATGGGTGTGTGACTTGTATAGTCACACACACGCTGCACTCAGAAGGGCTGTGCATGGGGGGTGCAGTGCTCGGTGGTCACTGTCTTAAAATTACTGATAATTTTATCTTTGAATTTGTGTTTTTGTAAGTGAAGTGTGGTGGGACAATGGAGCATGTCCAGGAGCATGGAGCCCTACCTCTCCAGGACAGATGCTGCTGACCCAGCCCCTGGGGCCTGGTCCTGCCCAGCTTATCCCTGTCCCCATCATCAAGCAACCACTGTCAACATCTCTCCTGGTGGGAGTCTGGGTGCAGGGAGGGTCAGGGTCCAGTGAGGCTCCCTGTGGTGTCTGATTGGAAGGAATCATGCCTCCCCTGGGCCAGCAGCATCATACTGCTTTCAGGGGTGACTCAGAGGCCCTTGCCCATTCCCAATTCAGGAACTGAATGTGTCCCAAGGCAGAGGTGGCACTCCCTTGGGATGGTCTGTCACAGTGGGCTGGTGGGCGTCATGCCCTGTTATTGCAAGGGGAGATGCCTGGCCCGACGTTACTGCTCCAGGCCCAGACTCTCTCAGTCCGCCAGCTGGTGAGCAGGGGAACCACTGGCTTGGTGGGTGGGCTGCACACTATGCCAAGTCATGGGACAGGCCCTGCCTTGGGCAACTGGGAAGGTCTGAACTGGCCTGGTATTTCTTTACTTAAGGGAGTGCGATATTAAACAATAAATAAAGAATAACATGCTCAGTTGACACAGAGAGACCATGGATGAAAGGGAAAATTTTATATTTTAGTATCTTTAGTAGCACCTTTTGAACAAGGAGCTCCACATGTTTATTTTGGATTGGATAAATTCTGTAGCTGGCCCTGAATAGAATGCAGCTTTGGAAGGTGAATAGAAGGGGCGGGGCCTTGATCATTGTGCATTTAGCTGTCTCCCTGCGGAGGGACTGTGGCCAGTTTCCTTGGATTCTTATAGGACCACCATCCCCTTAGCTGTCCTGTCTGACATACACTTTGTAAGGACGTTTGATTCCCCTTTTCTTTGATTTCACTGTTCACCAAAATAATCTTATGACTATGATTTGTCTCCCATGAGCTGGGAGCTATGAGAGAGAGAATGTAGTCATCTTATCTGGTGAACTTTAAATTTTTTAATACTTAATACCTTGTAGTTTTCCAATACCTAATGACTAATAAAAGGTAGTTATGTTTTATTATAAACTAAACTAATTGGCATTGTGATTTTCTGTATTGGTCTGTAAGTTTGTTTTATGGGAGTTCCCCTTTGAAGATGAATCCAGGGTGGTGGGATGCCATGGGTAGGTTTTTGAGCTAGCAAGCCTGGGGGCTGGAACTTGAACATGAGGGTCAGTTAGTTAGTCCCAGAAAAAAGCAGTACCCTGTGAGGTCTGCTGGGAGAGGGTCTGCACTCCTTTGGGCTGGACCTACTAAGCCTGTGCCTTCCAAATCAGATGAAATTAACATGTCATTGAAAGGTCAGGGAAGCCAAGCTCAAAGTGAGACATTCTACCTACTTTTGGACATGAGAAACAAGTTTGTGGTCTTCAGAAGATCTTTTAAAAAATATCTGCTGCCAAACATCTCCTTTGCCATATGCCACTAGTACTTAAGTAATCCTAAAGCAGGGATGGGTTTTCACAGAAGTGTGAATGCAAAATCTTCTCCAGCTTCCTAATGAAAGCTTTTCAGTGTGTACTGATCACAAGTGATAAGGTGACGGCTAGGGAGATTGCCGAGGGCTAAAATTAAATCCTTCATTTCCTCCCAATTAAAATATTTATTTTCAAACTCATGTCAAAAATGTTTCTTGAGGCCAAGTACTTAAATGCAATGGACATATGTGCCTTTGTACATGTGTGTAATGCAGTGACCCAGTGCAGGTAAGCATGGAGGGGAAACGGAACCAAAGGTCAGACACCTTACTGAGGCAGCCAGTGGACAATAGAAAGGGTGTTTTAGGTAGGATTCTATGGTTGTGAGGTTCCTCAGCTTGTTTAAGCAGGAAAAGAATTTTTGTTTACTTATATAACTGAAAGCTCTAGGGCTAGGACTCAGTTTTGTATGCAGCGTAGCAAGCATTGGAGTGGTCTTCCTCTTTCAGCTCCATGTCCTGCAGCCCATCCAGCTTTCCATCCTCTTGGTTAAACGCTTTCCTCAACCTGAATTCTGACCAAGCTATGCTGCCTTCCTTTGTGTAATATGCACAAACAGAGCCCATCACTGTAGCTGGGGGGCGGAGGGTGCTGCCTGCCTGAGCTGGGAATCCTCTGCTCCACCCGCAGGGCCTTGGAGGAGTTCTCATTTATTCCAAGGAACTGAGAATGGGCGGAGTGGGGCCCCAAACAGAGATCAGGCTTTTATCACATGTGGAACAACCCAAGTATGATATGTTTTCCCCTACAGTGGATAAGGGAGTGCAAAACAATGTATATTAGGATAATAAAGTACAAAGTACTGTGTGTGTGTGTGTGCATGAGAGAGAGACAGAGAGAGAGAGAGAGAGAGAGAGAGAGAGAGAGGATGAAAGGAGAAAGAAATCTTAAACTGGGGAAGTTGGGAAAGGTTTGTGAGTGGGACCTCCCAAATTGATGTGATTTGACTAGAAATGTGGAAAGGAAGACATTTCAGGCAGAGATATTTTTTTAATTGAGAGAAATGGGGAAAGCATATGACATGGGAACCAGGTTGTAGAAGAATATACAGGTTGGAGAATAGGTATTTTAGGGAGAGTAATGTTGGTGTGTTGGGAAAAAACCTTTGAGGTTGTGTTGTGAACGGTCTCAAATGCTAGATGAAAGTATTTAATTTAGTAGGCAGTAGAGAGTGCTTGAAATATTTCTAAGCAAAAGTAACATACAAATAGAGCTGTGATTAAGACGGACTAGGAGGTGATTCAGGTTGCACTTAAGCCGGGAGACCAGTTCAGAGACTACCTTAGCCCTTCAGGCAGGGGGATAGCTGCAGGAATGGGAAGGGAGAGCAAGATGGAAAAGATGGGTGTGGGAGGAAGACTCAAAGATCACTCAAAGCTCTTGAGGCGGGCTTCTGTTTATAGAACGAAGGAAGTCTGGAGAGGGAGCTGCAGCTGGAGGAAGAGCTGAGAGATTCTGTGTTTGCCCTCAGAAGTCCTGTGCGCTGTGTTAACACGGGATAATTCGGTTAAGCATTGAACGGAGACTTAGGCAATGCAACAGAGTAGCCATGACTCAGTGACCCTCTGCTTTTCAAATCAGAGGCAGTTCAGGTAAGCCGTTGGGGCAATTTTGACTTTGATTGTGCTACTGGCATTTAATGGGCATTGCCCTGCGATATGCTTTAGACTCCCCTGGCTTAGGGATGAGCTGGATGACCCGGGTGTCAGTTGTACTTCCTGTGCATAAGATTGAGCACTCCCAACATTGGCGGTCAAAGAACACGCAATCTTGTTGGCAAACGTAAAATTGTACTTGTTTTTATATCTCTAAGGGAGTGATAAATATTAATTATACCAAGGGCTGCAAGTACTTTCAGGGTTTTACTCACAATTTCCTTCTGAGAGAGATGGGGAGGACGTAGGGCTGAGATGGAGCTCAAAGGGTTATGAAAGGCCCCGAGTTCATTTCCTTATTCTGCCACCAGTTCGTGTGTGCTCACAGTGGTCAATTTTCTGCACAGTTGCTTCCTTACCCATTACATAGGGAAAGGAGGGGGTGGCTTTGCACTTGAGTGGTAACATCTTAGTGGAATGAGTTTATGCTCTATATATTCTGGTACATTGTCAGGCTAACTTATGTACCCTTCTCTTTGGCTCTGAAATTGACTGTTACTTCTCCCTAAGTGGGATCCAGTGTGTGCTCTAAAAGGTATTGCCCGACCCCATCTTTCTCTTGGGATGAAATCCAAGAATCATCATGTTTGTTATAAGATGGCCCGTCTTCTATACACCACAGTTTAGAGGCTGCCTTTGCTCTAGCCCCCGCCGCTGCCCATTCTTACGGATGTTGTGAACGAGTTCCTCAGCAAATCAGTACAGCATTTCCCGTGAATTGAGAAAGTGGCACTGAAGACCACTCTCTAGTGTCTTAGACCACCCTGTTCTCCCTTGCAGGCCTGGGTTGCTGCTTCTGGTATGAGCTGGGATGTCCTCTGGTGCTTCTGTCATATTTTCTGATACCATTCCATATGAAAATGTTTGTGGGGATTAGGTAAAAAGTAGCTGTTGAGAGTAAAGTTATAGTAACTAGTAACGACAACAGTCACTCCCCCTCGACATACCTTTTTAACCCATTTCAGTTACGGGGTATAAGCAGAGGAATGTTCAAACTTAGAAACTATACAGTCAAACCACAGTGACTACACAGTTACTGGACAGTGTAAAACCTGCTTTTTGTATTACTGAACAGCAGGAAAAGAAATGGCATTGTGTTCCAGCAGCCAGGAGACATGTCTGTGGAAATATCGCTGTTTCTACAAGCACCATTGTGAGTTACACAGGGATTTTGGTGGCGTGTTTTTCCTCTTCCTTCTGCCTGTCTAAATCATACTGCTCTTCTGAGCCTAGGTCAAGTCTCCCCGTTGCCCAGAGCCACTCCTGACTTTTTGATTTCCTGCTGTTTCTGTTTCTTACAAACCAGTGTCTGTTTCACTGGAGACTTGTTTCATCAGTAGGACTAGTGTCCTCTGTGAAGTGCTCAGCTCCTGCAAGACATGGGTGGTCCTTAGCACGGCATCCCTTCATGCCATCAGCTGCACTGTGGGAGCTTAATATCTTCCTGGCAGTTTTACTCAGATTTCACTTAAATATGAAACATTCCTTCAGATTTTTTGACAACAAGCATTTGAAAAGAATTAAAGGAAAATTAATTAATAGCATACACTTTCTATTAAATTATGGTATTATTGAAAATGAAATCCCCTGGGACATTTGAAGGAGTTTTGAAGATAAATGAATTCTGCATCCCATTTGAATGTTCCTCCTGAAATGAAAAAGTTGAAAGCTGAGAAAGCAGAAGTGTTTTCTTGATTTTGTAAAAGCATGATAAGTTTCCTATAACTGGTTTATTAACTCTTAACTTTAAAAAGGAAATTTAGAGTTTGATTTTTTAAAAGATACTATTTATTTATTTTTAGAGAGAAGGGAAGGGAGAGAGAAAGAGAGGGAGAGAAACATCAATGTGTGGTTGCCTCTCACTCGCCCTCTACTGAGGACCTGGCCTGCAATTCATATATGTGCCCTGACTGGGACTTGAACCATCAACCCTTGGATTCTCAGGCCGGTGCTCAATACACTGAGCCATACCAGCCAGGGCTAGAGTTTGATTTTTATTTTTTTAATGGCAGCAATTTGATGAATAGACCAAAATTCTTATTAGGCAACTGCTGTAAAAATATTCATTACAACTTTTTTTCACACATTAAATATAGGCTAATTTCTCCTTTTCTTGTATTCAATTAGCTTTTGCTTTTAAAAAAAATTCTCACCGGAGGATATGTTTATTGCTAGAAATGAGGATCATATAGAGAGGAAAGGGCTGGGGGGAGAGAGAGAGGAAGATACAGACAGAGAGAGAAACATCCGTTGGTTGCCTCCCATCTGTGCCCTGACCAGGGACTGAACCCACATTCTAGGTATGTTCCCTGACCTGGGTCAAACCCTTGGCCTTTTTGGTATATGGGACGATGCTCTAATCAGTTGAGCCACCCAGCCAGGGCAGCTTTTGCTTTTAATACTTTGAGGAAATGATATTATTCCTATCTAGATTTTTTGCGTTCTCTCCAGGGGAAAGAAATATAGTTCAGAATTCCACTTTTCTATGTACTCCAAATTTCATGCCCTACGTCCTTCTTCATTGACCACAGTGATTGGTTGGGGGATGGGTAGTTAGTCCACAGGAGGCCAATTAGAACTGGTTAATTTTCATTCTAGAAATCCACTGGAACTCCTTACAAAGAGATGCTTTCTTTTTTACTGGACTTAAAGCTTGGGAGATGTAAGCCTGAAGCCGCTGACAGACAGACGTCTGGCCACTATTAGGGTAAAACCTTGCTAGAAAATGAGGATCATATAGAGAAGAGCGGGTGAGAGGTGGGGAAAGGAAACCCAGTTCTGATGGTATCTGCTGGACCCAGCTGTGTCTGAAGAAGATCTGCAACATGAGAGATCTACCCTTACAGTTTTCGGTTTTATGAGCCCCATTTTCCCCCTTCCCCTAGTCTCCCCTCTTCTCTTCTGCCCCTATACTCCTCCCCCCACCCTCCCCACCCCTCCCTTCTGAAAGTTCTAGCACAAAAGGTGGCTCGATATAGGAACTGTCCAACTTGGGCAGCTCCCCATTTCTCCCTCTAGTCTGAAGGAGGAACTGGTCACCTGCATCAAAACTAGGTGGGTGGGGGCTGTGCTGTGGGGGCAACTTTTGAGCTTCTTTAAGCCTTTTTGAGAAAATCATTAAGAAGAGACCTTGGTCCTTGATGGGACCATGGACCAAACCACTGTTGTGCCCCAGAGAAATTTATTAGCTGTGGAGACCCATCTGTGCCAAGTGCCTTCTCCCTATGTCCAAAGGGATGGGTCTATGGGTGGGAGCACGATACATATCATACATACTGTGCTTTCTGTATTGACCGTATCCTAATAAGTGGTCCTGTGCTTTGAGACTCTGGCTGTTAGAGAGATTCATTTGCTTTGCCTCATGCACTTGAGGGATGAAATTAGAAATTTTAGTGAATGCTTTCATCAAAAACATGTGCAGCCTGGGATGACCTATCCCATCCCATAATGTACCTTGTAGGAATTAATCTTAAACAAGTAGTCATCAGTGGAGACACTGTACAAACTGTTTGATAAATCTTTCCATTATCAGACATGAAATGGCAGGTAGCTTTCTATCAAAGCTTTGCACCTTTTGCGGAGATGTGTAGCTCCCTTACAGTAAGTCACGAAATAGATGTCTGCATGGGTTGGTGCTACTAAAGATGTTTCACGATATTTTTCTGAGCTGATATCCAAATGAATGTTTGTGAAGGATTCTTTGAGAAGGCTTTCTTTTGTCTGGTATAAGAATATTACTATCAGAGTAAAATGCACACTCTCTTAGAAATATATTAATTTCCCTCAATTTATGACTAATGGTATTTGTAGTAGCCACCCACTGCTGTGTCTGCTTCTGCCCAAATGCAGGCCTGTGTAGTAGCTGGCTGATGTGCACTTTCTTACATTGTCTGCTCACTGTTATGTTAATAAATGATACATGTGGGTAAATAGTCATCTCGTTTTCACTAAAAGGTATATTTAGTTTTTATGATACATTTAATAAAACTATACTCTTTTCATTATGATGCAGTCAGCAGAAGTCAAGATCACTAGTTTAAATGCCAAGGATTTTATTTTGAAATGCAGCTTCTTTGAACAGTTATTTATAATAAGATGATACTACTCGATTTTATGTAGTTTATTTCTAATCTAAAGAGTTTTTGCCACAGATTTTCTTTTTTTGACTCGTGGAGTTGATTCTGGAAAGATCCTAGCTGCACTGTAATAGGAAAAATCCCACACCCTCACCCACATTTTCTGGAGATGTGCCGTTTTCTAAATATATCCTGCCAGTTCCAAAATGACTATCAGTAACTGGAAGCAGTTGGAGAATGTTAATTTAGCTCTTGTGTTGCAGAGTGGTGCCCAGCTTCTTAGACTGTATTCTGATCCTGCATTGGTTTTCTAAATAATTTCTTTTTTAAATTTTTCTTTTTCCTTCTTTTTAAACAAAACATTCAGTGCTAGTACATCCAGACCAGCGCTGCACCGGCTGGCATTCTTATCAAACTTTACCCTGAAGCGTGATAAAAATTTGATCTGTAGAAAGTCGAGAGACAGTCTGTCCTCCAACTAGGTTTTAATCATCTGGTTCAAGATTATTTTCACTTATAAGTTCTCTCTTGAAAATCCAGTCCTCCTCTAAAACTTCTGCTTCTAACCCCCAGGGTTTGGGTACAGGTGACTTGGATGGGTGGTTGTTAAAATCGTTTAGTGGTTCTCTCGAACAGTGGTTCCTAGACTTTTCTGATATTGCACCCTCCAGCACACATTTATTTATAAATAAGGTACACTCCCCTCTGTGAGAGAATGTAGTATCAATTATGTTATGTAAATTGATATAATAATTCATACTTGTGTCGATTATGTATATTATACAGCAGATAAAACCTAGCAATGAAAAGGATTTTATGAAAAAATTCTAATATTTTCTTCTTGAGCCCAATGCTCTTCACTTCAGAGACCATTGATTTAAAAAGCAAAAGATTATTCAGTGTACCCAATAATTCTTTTAAAGTTTTTAAGTACTACCAATCCCCATCGGATGTTTCTGAAGGGTGAAGTTTTTAATAAACCTCAGAATGAATGTAGCCTGAGTAAAACTTCTGGTCACAATTAATTGGTATGAGTTCTCTATTAAGGGAATGCAGTTACCAATTCACCAAGATAAGGTCTGAAAATTTTATCACGGCATATTTAAGACATATGAAATGTGTAAAAAATAGAATATTACCTTCCTCCTGCAGAAGGATCCTCTCATCTGCATTTGCTTTTTTCTTATCCCGTGCAATTACAGACCTGTGTTTGGCTCTGAAACAATGTACTGTGTTTTGCATTTTTTAAATTTTATGAAAAACTTGCATACAATATACAGTATGTGTTTGTCTACAACTCCCCCCTCCCCAGCCTTGTGTTGTTTATGGGCAACTCTGCCTCTTCCCCACGGCTATAAAATATTGTGAAGTTTGAAAATGCCACAGCTTAAGTGACATTTAACCTATACCTTAAAAATTTTTTTTTTCTATTACAAATAATTCTGGAGGGATTTTAAAAGTGAAAATTTGTTAAGATTTTCCTAGGTTGTACCTAGGACTGGCGTTGCTGAATCGTGGGGTATGTGCCTCTTCATGTTTACAAGAAACTCCCCACCGGTGTGGTATGAGTCCCACCGGCCCCGCCTCATTAACACGTGCTAGTGTCAGACTATTTAATTTTTGCCAGTTTGGTGGATGTGAAGTAATATCCCATGGTGGCTTTAATTTATCCTTTCATAATATGTTCATGTGTTATTTGGATTTCTTTCCTATAAGTTGCTTCCTCATATAGAGGGATTGGCAAAAGTAGGCTTATAGTTGCAATACAAATAAATACAATAATCAATAAATAATACAAAAATAAACTGTTTGCATACAACTGTAAACCTACTTTTGCCCACCCCTCTATTGTGCTCAGTTTTCAATGTTTTTCTTCTTAAAAATTTTCTCAGTTGGTCTCACATACTTATACACACACACACAGTGATTCAAGGACCTTAATAGAAGATAAACCAGTCTTTGTTTTTCTTCTCACATCTGGCCCTGAAATGATATGGGTATCACACCCCTTCCCTTAAAAAAAAAGTCTTTGCTTCTTCTATAAGGTAGCATTACATTTTAAGTGAGCTATTGTTAGCTTGCTAAAAGTCACTTTGCAACCTAAAGGCTGCCTCTAGGAACATGAGGCAGATACATGTAGGGAAAAAGGAACACTGGATTCTCTGCAGCTCTCTCCTGAGCACCTGCAGGCTTGGCTCAGACTGTGTGTGTTGATACGTGCGTGTCACCTGCCCTTCGTGTCCTTCCTCTCCCAGTTCAGTTTCCAGCGTCACAGATCTGCCTGCCCTGGAGTTATTTAGAAGAAAGACTTTGCACCCTTATAGCTTTAGCAAATCTGTAGTGCAGAAGGGAGGTATTAACAACAAGCAGTAAATGGAGTAACTTCCAGCAGTGCTACTTGAAGTGTGGTCGGCAGACAGGCACCGTAGCCGTCACTTGGTCGTTTGTTAGAAAGTCAAAGTCTCAGCTCTGCCCCAGACCTACTGAATCAGGGGCTGTGTTTTCACAAGAGAAGTTTGAGAGGTTTTGGGTGTTGACGACGCTGTACCTGTACCGTAACAGCTTGAGGTTCTACCAATGAGAGGTTCATTTTAGTTTATTTAACTAATCTAAGCACTATTTTTTAAAAGAAACAACTAAGAGCATGAAGGAGTTACTTGTATTTTGTATGTTGTTGATTATTAGACTCTGTTGCTATCTGCTATTTTATAAAGAAGTGGCAGTTTTTAGCAAGAGGAGGTGCTTTTGTACCGTGGATCACTCAGGAAGCAGGCAAGCCTGGACTGGAGGGGCCTGGAAGGGAAAGTCTAGAGAAGCACGAAGTTCACTTAGAAGAAAGAGGACGTGGGATGAAGGAGGATCGTGGATTTTTCTCAGAAATGAGAACATTTTCCCTTTTGCTTCTGTATTGCGATGATTTATAGTGCCAAGACCCAGTATTATTATTTTAACTTTTTAAGTTTAACCTGGAAAGTTAATTACCATTTCTGACATTGTTTCTGTTCAGCCGTTTTATTTTTTTAAATTGTGGACATACAGCCCACTGCGGTTATATAAATACATAACATAGCCATTTCCTGCACCTGGGGCCCACAGAGCCTAGGAGGAGAGGCAGACATTGAAATGAAAATTACAAGCATGGGAAGTGCAATAGTACAAGTATTTAACTGAGCCTCAGTGTCTCCCTATCCGCACAGGATTACTGTGCAGATTTAATGGGAATTGCAACAAGGTCTGGGGAAAGTTCTCAAGAAATAGCAGCCACTCCTCCCCCTGTCTCTATCCCCCTCCCCCGGCCTGCCCAATTGCATTCCATTTTGATTCCAGAGTTTACAGAAATTAGTACTAAGAGGTTAGTACTAAGAACAGTAGTAGTGGTGGAAGTATTTATAAGGTAATGAGGAAGTGATTGCTATGGGAAAAGACATTTGGGGTTCCCAGCAAATGATTTAAGAATACTTATGCATATTTTTTCTAAATGTTGAAGATGAGGATCACCTTCACTTAAATTCCAATATTTTACAATTTGCTGAAGTGTGGGCTGTAATTTATTTCATACCATTTTGGGGGAACCTCTAACGTGACCTTTCTGAGACGAAGCTGCTGTTAACTTGTTACGTCCCAGCAGGAGGCTCAGGTTTAATCACTGGGTGACGTGCCAGCATGCTGGTACTAGTGCAAGTTCTAGTCTAATGAGCCTGAAAACCAAGGAGTCTGGGGTTGTCAGAAAGACAACCTGATCTTTGCCTAAGATCAGGAAAAGGAGGGGTTGAGCTATATTGGAGCGGATATTCCTGAAGACTTTTTTTATTGCCCTCCTTAAAGCTTCAGCAGCTCCCTCTGCCTGCCTAGCTTTCTAGGCACCCCCTGCAGGCTTGAGTCCATTTCCGACTCACTTTATTTTTTACTTCTCTTCCTCTGCTGTTCAGTAATCCCACCAGGGATGGCTGTTTCCACTCGCACCTGCAGACCAAAATCGTACCATCAATTGAGATCTGCTTCAAATCCCACTTCCCTTTCCTCTCTGAGTTCTTCCAGACAGCTTCAAGTGACTGATACCTGCTGTCCTTTCCTCCTGCCAACTTCAGAAGTGTTTTCTGCACCTGCCCTTCAGTGCATTGCCTGTGTCTTGTCCCTGCGGATACTTTGGAAGTTTCCTGAGGTCCTAGGATCTTATAATTTTTGGTTCTCACAGGTTCTGGTTTCTTACTGTAAAAGATAATCTTGCTAGCTAAACTCTTACCATCTGAGCCCAGGAACAGAATAGATTTGGATAGCTTTTTGAAGAGGAGAAATTTGGAAGAAAGAAAGTGTAAATACTTTTCTCGTGGCCTGTCCGAAGGTGCTAATTTGCGATCTCTGAAGCTCGAGAAGAGATAGCACAGTTGCCCCGGCCAGTGGGAGAGAGCTGGCCCAGCACACCACTGCGGGGACCCTCCACTCCTGCCTCAGTGTCCTGATCCCAGCCACCGAATCACAGGTTTGAGTAACATGGTTTCCCTCACTGGGGGGGATGCATCGGTCCTTAATCATTGGATTCTTCTAGTAGGTGGGTGTGGTGAAGAGAATTCTCAGACTTTAGACTAATTTTCTAGTTTCTAAAAAATATTTTTCCAGGCTTCTAAATTAGAGAGGAATTAAGAGGCTATAGGATTGGATTAGGGCAAAGATTTATAAGCCGTTTATTTGGATAGCCTGTGAAAGCAATTCTTTGAAGGACTGTGGGTATAGCAGATATTCAATAAATATTGACCAGATGATTGATTTAAGGAAAGAGCCAAAGATAGAGGAATAATTCCTTTGTATATCCAGTGGAATTGCATGAGGCTAAAGTAGTGTAAACCAAGAAACTGGAAAGCTTCATTTTTATTTAACGTCCTTTTGGATCAATGGTCAACCAGAATGGCCAAAGCTTTGGTGCAATTAGGAGACATGAGTTTGAGCTTAATATAAGCTTAGGTATTTGTAGACAAAGCATACAGTTAATCTTTATCATGGACAAAGTAAAAGACAGGGCAGGTTCTCTGAGGTAAAATTAGGTATAAAAGCAGTCGAAGAAATGGTGAATACAGAGTATCCTAAAAATCACTGTGTAGGTTGGGCCCATATTGTCCTAGGCACATGGGTATTTTAAAATCTATTATTCTTGTCTTGGAAGACTAAAGTCACTGAATCCAGCATTTTTTAAAAATTATTTGAATTCAAATTCCTAATTAAAGCTAACTACTGCTTCATAGATAATCTAGATAAGAAAGTTAAAGCCTGTTGCCTTTAATAAACACAGCTGAATTTGGAAGAAGACTACATTAGCCAAAATCTTATTTTATATCTTGAAATTCTAACAAGCAATGGAAAATCATCCTCATAACATTTCCCAGAATATTTCAATCCATATGCTTAAAAATGACTGCCAAATACTTCAGTTTGTTAGTAAGGAACAAAATGCATTCCCTTAAAGCCGCGTGGGGTCCTTCCTCCTCCACTGAGGTGCACACAGAACCACCCGTCCAGGAGGGTGCGAGGACTATCAGCAAATTTTTTATAGACGTGTCATCCTACCTGCTTGGGAGGTTTAGCATCCTCTCCCCTAACACGTGCATGAGAAATTGTCAAGGCAGTAGCCTTTTGCCCTCCCTGAGTTCTTGTCGGTTTGAGCATAGCCATCGAGATAAGTACAGGCCATCTCTGCCTCTGGTTTGTAAACTCCCGGGAATTCCACTTCCAGTTTTCCTTTGAAATTTTCCTTTTCTTGATAGTTTGTTAATGGAAAGAGGACTGAATATCTGAGCTCGGTCATCAAAAACCTATCATGTGATATCGTGAAAGGAAATAGGGCCTGTTTTCGTTTTGGTGCAGCCTTCGTGATTAGTAAAAGAGAACACAACACAACACAACACAACACAACACAACACACACAACAAAAACGCTGGTGATACTTAGGCTGTGATTCTAACTCCCAGCCACACCATTTGGCCCTGGATCCACACTGGATTTTTTCCCTCCCATGTGAGGTATGCAGTTTGTCAGGTGGGAATTCCAGGGGGTACTTAAAGGCCCTAAAATGAGAGTGAAGATGAGGCTGTAACAGCTGGTGACAGAGTGGCATCACCATCTTTTTTAGGTGCCATTTTCTTAATTGAACTGTAGAAAGATCCAAAATGAAATCAGAGGCAGAAAGTGGGTGGCAGTTTTAATGTATCTCTCTTCAGAAGTATTGGTAAAATAAAAGGACTTAACTCCTCATAGGTGGAGGATGGGGAAGTAGCTTAAAATAGTACTTACTCTCAGTGTTTTCCTATGAAGCTTGTAGCAAAATTTGATTTTATTTCTTGGGTCACAATGAAACTCAGATAATGAATGGTGCTGATGAGTCCAGTTGTCACTGTGGGTTTTAAGGGTCAGAGTCCCCAGGCAGCGCTGTTGCCTGGCTGTAGCTGTGTAAAATGTGGAAAGTCTCCCGGAGAGGAGGGCTGTGGCCAACAACCCTTTTGTCTAATAGAATTCAAAGAACAAAGAGAACAGGTAGTTAAGTTAAATCACCTTGGAAAGGGCCTCACTTTATAATATAAAGTAGGAATTATAAATGCAAGCTTTAAATGATGATATCAGCTATCTCTCTGCAATTACTACTGCTATAGTCATAATAAAACTGATGCCAGTCTCTATTAGTATTTAAAGAAGCCCAGCTCCATGGTTTGAATTTTCATTTCTATTAAAATTCCCACTTTGCAGTTACAATGAAAATTTTAAAATACCTTTTTTTTTGCAAGGTTGAGTGGTGGTGTTGGTATACATCCTGATTTGCATGATGAATCTGCTTTGGATCTGTTTCAATTTATTCCCAAACATTCCAGGCATTTCTCTCTCTCTCTCCCCCTCCCCCTCTCCCTCTTCCCCTCCCTCTCTCTCTCCCTCCCCTCTCCCCATGCATCTCAAGCTCAGTAACCCAGGCTCAGTAACCCACTAGAACCAATGCCTGTTAAAATAATTACTGTAGCTTTTCTTTTGCTCGAATCTCCTGAAAGAGGTAAGACGCCCTTTCTCCACCCACAGGCCCTTTGGTGCTGTCACTGGCGATGTGATCACTAGGGAAGACGGAATTAGGTCATTCCATATACTTGTGACTACTTGCTGATAGCGACTGCAGAACTTCTAAGTTAAACTTCTATCAGGACTGAAAGCCCCAGCATTAGCACCACGGGGGAATTGCAGAATTGGCAATTTCTTTCACTGCTGGTGAGCATCCAGAGGCATCTCTGTCTTGATTGGAGGTCTTCCTGGAGCAGGGGACAATGAACAGGTGAGAGGGGCTGTGCTTCCCACTTGTTTCAGCCTCGGAGGCCACACCCTTAAGGCTTTCCCTTTTATTTTCTAGTCTTTCCACTGGCTCACCACTGAGCCTCCTTAGAGTATACATTTCTAATGATATTGAGATGAAAGAACACAGTTGTTTTGACCTGATTTATGTCCAGTAATACTCAGTGAAGCATGACAAAAGATCATTTCATTTTTTCAGTGTCATTTTTTTTTTGGTGTATGTGTGGTTGTGGTGGCTAGGAGTTGCTACATAGAGTTAAAAAGTTATCATTTACTAAAATTTCAAAACTGCTTATAAATAAATGGCCTCAAAATAAGATGTATTAATAAAAAAGAAACCTGTTTTGGTTATATTTCTGGGAAGTGATTATATTGTTTCAATATTCCATTTTGCTTAAACCTGATTAAAGCGTAACCAGGAACTGGCCATCAGGAAAGCACTCTTCATGACTCCAGACATGACATTGTAATCTTGAATCCTGTAATAGAATTTGTACTGAAGATAAATATGGTGGGTTAAATAGAATCCCAGTCAATGAAAAAGTCTGGTCTCCCTAATTCCATTCTTTTTTGGGGGCCAATTTATTTTGCATGTCATTCCCAATCAGCAATAATTTCTCTATTACTTATGTGTAGAATTTTACATTTAATTTTTATAGTTGTGTGCTGGTTTTTTTTTATGTCTTGCCACTGTACTGTAAGTTTCTAGAGAACATAAACTAAGTCTTTTTTCTATTACTATATATTCTTCAGTGCCTCACATGATCCTGTGCATAAAATAAATGCATAATTTATTTTAGAACTCCTAGTACGTAGTTGTCTGGACATATGGTTATCAGGTCAGTGTGTTTACATTTTTTTTTAAAAATTTTATTTATTTATTTTTTAGAGAGGGAAGGGAGGGAGAAAGAGAGAGAGAGAGAGAGAAACATCATTGTGTGGTTGCTGGGGGCCATGGCCTGCAACCCAGGCATGTGCCCTGACTGGGAATCAAACCTGTTATGCTTTGGTTCGCAGCCCACGCTCAATCCACTGAGCTATACCAGCCAGGGCTACATTTTTATTTTCATCTTCTGCTTTCATAGTTTTTGCTCTGGCACATTGTGGAGCCTTGTATTGTTTCCTTTGGTCAGTACCTAGAAGATTGCCAAGTCACTGTTCTTCACCGGCTGGGAGAGGCTTGGGGTGTAACAGGTAAAGCCGGGTACTCCCAGCATAAACTCTGACCTTTCACTGTCAGAGTTTGGGTGAGTCAGGAAAGAATCTAACACTGGTAGAGGGCATAGGAGAGGGAAACAGTTCCCAGTACACTAGACCATGGTAGCTTTGAAGAATTGTGGGTACTCTCCTTTTTGGTTCTGTGGACCGAATACTATATTGATGAGCACTGCCATATTTTGGCATGTCTCCTAGGTATAGACTGCTTTTGTACTTGGCCTTTTCAGGTATTGTGGTAGCAGTGAGTTTTTAAAAGTTTGTTGTGAGAGAAAGGATGACAGAGGTAGGAAACATGATTATTCTGATATGTAAATAAATCACGGACTTACAGATTTGTAGAATTGGAGCATGTCTTGGAGGTTATATAGCCCTACGCTTTCATTTCTATAGGTACAAAAATTGAGGACCAGTGTGGCTTAGTGACTCAGGTAAGGTGACAGTTAATAGCAGTCTGGAAAAGGACAATACTGAAAGTCAACTCCTATTATATGTGGATTCTTTGACCCCATTTGTAGAAAGTATTATTCTGTGGATAGATTATCTGAGAAGCTCACATGTTCTTTAAAAGTATGGTATTTTAAAAAGAAAGGCTCTGAAAAGATTGTTCATATGCTACTGTATTGAGCAACTCTGCAGGATGACCTCACGTGGAACATAGTCGCCAGGTGCCAGTCCCATGTAGTGAGGAGTGTGGATGAGAAATCGGGCTCCCAGTTCCAGGTCTGTTAATTCCAAACTGTGTGACCTTGAAACAGAAGTCATGTGACTCTCAGAAAGTCAGTTGGTGTTGTTACTCAAAAATGAAAGAATTAGGGAAGATTCTCTCTGAGAGCCCCTTTGGTTCTAAAATTCTGTGTTGAAATGAAGCAATGGCAAATCCTTGGAACTTGGCTTGATCAAAGCTTTATGAAATCACTGTAGAGACGGACGTATCTAGTGTTCCACCCAACATGTCAGCAGCTCAACATTTAGAATCTCGTTATTTGATTGTGTACTGTAGCTCTTCATTGGGCTCTATTGGTGCTTTTCCAGATGGTTTCCACTTCCCAGGCTCAATTTGGGTATCTCTTCTCTGCTTAGAGCTTATCGAAGGAACATGAATACCAGGAATAGATCATCTGAACCAGTAAACTTACTATACAGGGATCTCTTGGCTCTGCCAAATGAACAGTCCACACACGTGGTGGGTGAGTTGGTGCATTAAGGAATAAAGAACATTGGGTTGTTTAAATTTGAAGCATCTTTTGTTGAAAAGCACTATGACTGCTCTGTTGGGTAGTTTTGTTAAATTAGTGTCCTTTGTCTGATAACTTCCCTTATTTTACATTCTGTAGATAATTAACTCCAGAGTTTCTTAGCCATGCTCACTCTTATTCCAGGAAAGTGTCCCAGGGGGCCATCTGGTCATACTTAAGTGTCATTTTACCTTGGCCTGTACTCTGGGGTGAGATTACTCTTATTTGCTGATTGCCGTGGTCTCCAGTAACCAGTCTCTCACCAGCAAAGCTCAAACTGCGTCTGCAGTGCCTGTGGCCCTGAAATTTGCCCCATCTGTCTTCAGAGGGCAGCTACACAGCCATGACTCCAAGGAACCACGTGCAGTGTGTTTATAGGGCACTTTTGGAAAGCTCTGTGGAGCGAAGGTGACGTGCAGCCAGTGGGGTGGCGATATTTTCCTTGTTGGGGTAAGGTCAATTGGTGTTGGAAGATAAAATGTATATTGCACAAGCGCTTAGCATAGGATCCGGCACATTTTAAGTCCTTAGTGAGTCTGTTATTATTCTGCTTTATGATTTTGCTTCTAGGTTTGTAGGCTTCAGGCAATCAGCAAGCAACCTTACGTATTTTGTTAAGAGTTAGGCGAGATCCTCTAGAATATGTGATTTAGTGTAAGAGTTTTAGTGTAGTGTCCTTTCTGTTGTTTAACTGGAAAAAAAGAAGCTAACCTGTTCTGTGATTAGGATATCCCTCATTTTGTGGGTTAGCAATTAGGGGCTTAATTTGTACTGAAGGCTTTTATATCTAGAAATTATTCAGGCTCCTTTCCAGAGTGTGGGAGTTTGGGGGTGTGACTTGTGAGAAATGGGGTCTTTCTTTCAAAATTAATATACTGTTATAGGATGAAAACACAAAGTAAAAAATGCTAAATAAAAATGCAGCTGTTTAAAACTAAAGGGCTAGATATAGTTGATGGCAAATGGTAGCTTAAAATTTTTCTGTTATTTATGCTCTTTAAAAATAATTGACTTTAGGTCATTGGAGAAACGACATAATTGTCTTTTGAATTTCTTTTGCTAATTCACAAATTAATTTGAGTAATATACTAATTTTTATTCTATGCTTCATATTTCTAGTGTTAAATATTACTGTGGCTTTCTTTAACATGTATGCAAATTTAGTTAATGAAGTTTATTTTAATTTAAAATATTAAAGATGACTTTTTCCCCAAAGAATGTCAAAATTTAGAAACAATGTAAAATTTGTATTTCCAGAATACTTAGTAAGAAAAATGTGTAGCAACAGTTGTCTATGACATCACATTTTATAATTTTGAATTTTCAAATACTTTGAAAGTGTTTTTATTACTATAGAGTCATGAATGAGATAAGGATATTTATGACCACTAATATTATTTAACTTTGTTTTAGAAATTCTAACCAATGTAATTATCCCCTGAAAATAAATCTGGAAGATAGAGAGATAACCATTATTTTTAAATGATATGCTTGAATACTTAAAAAAACAAGCCAAGGTATGAAAATATTAATAAAATTAAATAGAAGGGCCTATGTATAATCTCAGTAAGATTCAAAAATGCAAATTAAACAATAACCAAGATTTGTTTTTACCTTTCAGATGGCATTATCTAATATAATAAGAGCAAATATTTATTGAGTACTTACTGCATATCAGGGTCATTATAATTCACTTAATCATTAAAAATAACCATGTGAAGCAGGTATAAAGCTGTAATCTCTGTTGTACAAAAATCTGCAGTAATGATGAGTAACTCTCCAATGGTCATAGAGCTAGTCCATGACAGAGCTGGGATTTGAATCCAGCTGTAGGATTCTGGTTCCAGGACCCATTCTCTTATCCACTGTACTGCCCCCAAAGGTTGGTAGCGTTCAGTGGTGGCGAAGGCGTCTGGAAGGAAATAGCCATCTCCCCTGCACTGAAGGTATGGGGAGTGTTTATCGTATGTCCTTTCTGAAAGGTATTGTGGTAACACTCCCTAACACCTTACGATCCAGCAATTTCACTTCTGAGGAATTAATCAGGCAAGGGCAATAATGAATTTGTGAGTATGTGTTTATAATGTGGTTTATAGCAATAATCTAAATGACCATTTTGAAGGAGTTTAAATTATGGTACATCATAAATAGAATGTCACATGACTTGTTTAAAAGGATGATATAGTGCTATGTTTATTAATATAAATGCCTACATTATGTTTTATGTGAAAAAGAGCAGGTTACAAAACAGTTTGTACCCTGTGGTGTGATGTCATCTGTACATCTAAATAGCTATGCGTGTATTTATAGACCAAAATGCAGTGGGCTGGCATCTCTGGGTGATGGCATTATGTATGATATTTATCTTCGTTACCATTTCTCATTATTTTTGAAATTTTATGGTGGGCATGTGTTGCTTTTATAATTGGGAAAACCTCTAAAATTATTTCTTTTTCTTATTCCCTTAACTCATTTTTTTGTGGTAAAATTAGGTTGGCACATTTTACCTTGGTTTTATGCTTTCTAAATGCAAGGTAATCTTTTATATGGAGCTTTTCATGAAACTCCATATCAGGCTCGTTTTTGAAGTCACCACTTGCTAAGTTATTTATTCCTTATACCAAAACCACTTCAGTGATCTGGGTGTGCTGTCATTAGGTGGGGCTAATGAGCTTTGGACGTGTGCTAACTGGCAGAGTCCACCCTAGTTTGCTTGAGCTTCCTGATTTAAACATCACTTTTTTCCATAACATAGTTTATGTAAAGGTAGAACTCTATTAAAGTAATTGAATATAACTTATCCCTGAAAATTAATGCATCTGATATTTAAAGGGACATTTAAAATCAATGAATGCCATTAATAATCAGAAATTGTCAGTCAGAATTTTTCTTTTTGTCATCATCTATGCAGATCCTAATTAGAATTTCTTCTTAAATCTTTGCTTGATGTAAACCCTCTAAAGCTTGTGTCCCACTGCACACCTGTCCTGGGTTTGGACTTGGCTGGTATCGAAGCACTTTGGCAGTGTTTATTTTTTACTTGGACCTCGAGTACGTGTGCTGAGAACTGATGTAGTTGGCTACATGCTTTCAAAGTCTTCTTTAGGAATAATTAATTGTCTGACAAACTGTAACATTGACCCAGTCAAAGACCCTAAACTTTTATGATGTAAAAGAAGAGTCCGGACTACTTTCTTGCAGGGAACCCTAAAACCTTAGTGATTAAGTTCTTTGAATCATAAAAGTCTGTTTTCTTAAAGAGGAGTGGAGCCTACCTCGTCCTCTCTGTGTGAGTGGATTAATTTGCTTACATGGTTTTTGTGGGTGGAATGAATGCGTATAAAGGTGTTGCTGAGTTCCCTAAACATATTACTTAGGACAAACCAATTACCATTAAAAGCAAGTGTACCAGCAAATAAGCTACTTTTCATAGGAAGCCATAATTTCATCTTGGATTCTTGTTAGGCTTTGTGGAATGGGCTTTGTTTTGGTTGGTTTTATATTCCCATCCCTGGCATTGATCTGCTGAAGTCATAGGACTGTCTCATTGGGCAGTGGCCCATTAATAAGCCCTGTTTTGAAAATAAACCCGGTATCAGGTGTATCAGGCCCATGTTCTTCCCTGAGAGCTTTGGGGTCAGTCACTCTTTAGCCATGCATAGACAAGGCCCAGCATTGTTTTCTGAGGAAGACCTTGCCCAGAAATGATCTTTCCACCAGCCTCCATGCAGGAGAAGAGTGGCCTTTTGTGTAAGCCCATGTTCTGGTCTGTTTCCTTCATGTTCAAGGACCCTTCCAAGTGCCTATATTCAAGGTCATATTTCTCTTAATGTACAGTATCTTGAAATTTCTCTTGTCAAATTCTTATGAGAAACTCATTTATTAAAAGTACCAAGAATTGCTTTAAAAGTATGAAATCCAGCCATTGCTTTAAGGTCTAAAATTTAAGTCTAAATTTTATCCTTGAATTAAGCTGGAGTATAGCTGCTGGACCAGCACTGTTTCTGGAGGTATAGTGTGCCAAGTGGTAATTTTTTTAGTAGCTCATTGAAAAAGGTAAAAAGAAGAGGTGAGATTAATTTTAACTATCTGTTTTACTTAACAAACTAACATTTCAGTGTGTAATCAGTAGAAAACTTAGTGAGATATTTTACTTTTTTGTAGTAATTCTTTAAAATCTGGTGTGTATTTTGTCCTCACCGCTTATCTCAGTTTGGACTGGCCACATTTCAGATGTCGAATACCCGCTGTGGCTGGCTGCTCTGGTGGTGGACCGCACACAGTAAACTGGTGTAGAAACGCGTATGCATGTGCCTGCACTGGCGCTGTCTGTACCAAGCCAGTGAGATGTCGTGACAATGGTGACGCAACAGTACTGTGTATGTGATGTAGTTAGGAGAATGCCGGCTAATTCTTCATACATCGTAAAGATTAATAGGAGAGAATTTTCTCAGTTCTCATCACCAGGGCACCATGTGTATTCATCTTGTGCATATGTGGACTAGGCCTGTGATTTCTGTAACTCTTCGGTTGGGATGCTAGAAAGTTCAGAGACAAATTAAGGGCCCGTTTCTAGTATTTGAGCAGCGCCGAGTGGTGTGAGTTCTGGGCATAAACTTGACTTCTGGCTTGCTTCCCCTTGCTTTCCTCGCTGACTTCTTTTCATTTTGTTGAATGTCAGACTGTAGCATGCCATTTTACTGAATGAAGATGGGATAGATAAAATCTTGTGTTATTTAAATTTTATTAAGTTTAAATAATTGTTACTTTAAATTTTATGGGAAGTAGAATTGAAAATATTTTAGAATGATTCAAGTGCCTCAGTTGACCTTTGGCTCATTTAAAATTAGTTTCATAAACTTTAATATAGTTGGGAATATACTAAGGTATTTGGTCTAACTTGGGACTATGTAGAGATACTAGCTGGTGATGTGTCATAATCAGCTGGGGAGCATGTTAAAAATCTGATGCCTCCCACCCCCCATCATCGATGGTGGGTAAGGTGGGTAAGGATCAGTAGACTTGGGATTGGGTCTAGAAAGTAGTAGATCACCAGGCTCTCTTGGTTGTCATGTCCCTGGTAGCTGCTTCTTCTAAACCCAGTCTTCCAGAAAAAAATGCTTCATTGCTGATCTGCACAGTTTTTTTCTTTTGGTATTCCCCTCCCCCAAATATTTTGAGGCTCAAGGATGAGGCAAAAGTAGGTGTACAGCATTAATACACGAAACACAGTTTATTCTTATATTCTTATTTATTGTATTATTTTTTAATTATATCTTACTGATTTTGCTATTACAGTTGTTCTAGTGTTTCCCCCTCTGCCTGTCCTCACCCATCATCCCCCACTCCCTCAAGCAATCCTCCCACCATTGTTCATGTCCGTGGGTCATGTGTATGAGTTCTTTGGCTGCTCCATTTCCTGTACTGTCCTTTACATCCCTATGGCTATTCTATAACTACCTATTTGTACTTATTTTTTTGCTAAACTTTTAAATTTTATTTTATTTATTTAATTTTAGAGAGGGTAAAGGAAGGAGAAAGAGAGGGAGAGAAACATCAATGTGTGGTTGTCTCTTGCACACCCCCTACTGGGGACCTGGCCTGCCACCCAGGCATGTATCCTAGACTGGGAATAGAACCAGAGACCCTTTGGTTCACACACCAGCACTCAATCCACTGAGCCACACCAGCCAGGATCCTATTTGTACTTCTTAACCCCTCACCTTTTCACTCATTCCCCCACACCCTTCTCCCATTTGGCAACCATCAAAATGTTCTTCATATCTGTGGTCCTGACTTTGTTCCTTTAACATTTCATGTAATAATGGCTCGGTGATGATGAACTCATTTAGTTTTTTCTTGTCTGGGAAGCTCTTTATCTGCCCTTAAATGATATCTTTGCTGTCTTGGCCATAGATCCCTGCTTTTCATGACTTTGAATATTTCTTGGCAATCCTTTCTAGCCTGCCAAGTTTCTTTTGAGAAATCAGCTGATGGTCTTATGGGAACTCCCCTGAAGGTAACTAATTGCTTTTCTTTTGCTGCTTTTAAGATTCTCTCTTTATCTTTAACCTTTGGCATTTTAATTATGACGTGTTTGGAGTTGGCCTCTTTGCATCCATCTTGTTTGGGACTCTTTGCTTCTTGGACTTGCATATCTATTTCCTTCACCAAATTAGGGATTTTTTCTTTCATTATTTTTTCAAATAGGTTTCCAGTTTCTTCTTGCTCTTTCTCTTCTCCTTCTGGCACCCTTATGATGTAAATGTTGGAATACTTCAAATTGTTCCAGAGGCTTCTTATACTATCCTCGTTTTTTAATTTTTTTTTTCTTCTTGTTTTTCTGATTGGTTGTTCTTTTTTCCCTTATGTTCCAAATCATTGATTTGATTCTTGGCTTCATCCATTCTACTGCTGTTTCCCTGTGAATTGTTCTTTATTTCAATTACTGAATCCTTCATTTCTGACTGGATCTTTTTTATGCTGCTGAGGTCCTCACTAAGTTCTCTGAGCATCCTTATAACTGGTGTTTTGAACTCTGTGTCTGATAGATTGCTTATCTCCATTTGTTTAGTTCTTTTTCTGGAGTTTTGATCTGTTCTTCTTTTTGGGCCATGTTTCTTGGTCTCCTCATTTTGGCAGCCTCCCTGTCTTTGTTTCTAAGTATTAGGTAGAGCTGCTGTGACTCCCTGTTATACTAGCATGACCTAATATAGCACATGGCCTATGGGGTCCAGTGACAGAGCTTCTTATGTCACCCAAGCTGGGTATTTGAGGTGCACCCTTTGTGTGTGCTGAGTATATCTTCCTCTTGTAACTGAACCTTAATTGCTGTTAACAGATCAATGGGAGGGATTTACCCAGGCCAGTCAGTTGCAAGGGCTAGTTGTGACCACTGACCACCAACCTCTGCCCTCCCTGCATTCAACCATGCAGGGGCAGGGTGGTGGTACTCCGACCTGGTCTGTAGCTGTCCACTGATTGTGTAGGCTCTGGGGTTTCTTGGGTAGTGCAGGACAAGGTTGGTCCCACCTGTGTTCTGCCTGGGACTACCCTGCATGAGCTATGAAGCAACCTGAGATGGCTGCTGCTTGTGTTGGGCTTGGAGATCCCCAGGCAAAGCCAAACTGTGAATCTAAGTTGGCTGCTGCTAGTGCCTGGCCTGGGATCACTTAGCAAGAGGTATGGGGTCTGGGGGCTTACTGATGTCTGCCATTGCTTGTTTGATAGGATTTAGGAAACATGAACCAAGACCTGCCATTCATATTGAAAAGTCATGTTAACAGTTTGGGTGGGTCCATCAGTTGGGTGGGGGAGTCTCAGGGGATCTCAGGGATCTCCTCCAGGGTGCAAAACAGTGTGAGCCAAGTTGATGCAGTCTCAGATATGGCATCTGCTTTCTGGCTCTGTGGCTCTGGAGGTGGAGGGCTCAGAAAAGGGACATTGGCCTCTGCCCACCTTTCTGTCTGGAAGAAAGCTGTTACCTAGCTTTCACCTTGATGCCAGACTGTTCACTTCCTCCCTGTATGCCCCTGGTGCCTTTCAAGCTGCTGTCCCATCGCTGGAGCTCATGGGGAGTGAGTCTGAGTAAGTCTGTATGTGGGTTCTTTAAAGGGAACTGCATGGGACTTCAAAATTTCTTCCAACAACTCAACCACCCTGGTTTTTGTAGCAAGAAGTTACGGGAACTTATCTTCCTGTCACTGGAACCCTAGGCTGGGGGGCCTGGTGTGGGGCTGGGATTCCTTGTCCCCAAGATATCCCTCCCAAATTTGTATCCACCACACATGGATGTGGGACCAACCCATTCCACCTCTTTACCCTCCTGCCAGTGTGGATGGGTGTGGTTTCTTTAGTTCCATATTTGTCAGACTTCTATTCAACTTGATTTCTGGCAGTTCTGAGTGATGGTTGCTCTATACTGTAGCTGTAGTTTTGATGTGGTTGAGCATAGAGGTGAGCCATGTTTACCTATGCTGCCATCTCAACTGGAAGTCCTACTGTATTATTTTCTGTCCAAATAACTGTACACCTACTTTTGCCCACCCTGTGTAATTGATGTATAACTGTGTAAGTGTAAGGTGTGCAGTCTGGTGATTTGATACACTTATATATTGCAAATGATTGCCACCATAGTTAGCTAATACTTTTGTAACTTTAATAATGTAGCATTCTTAAGAAAAAAAATCACATCACTTAATTATCATTTCTTTTTTTGTGGTGAGAACATATAAGGTCTACTCTTAGCAACTTTTAAGTCTATAAGACAGTATTATTAACTGCAACACAAATTAGATTCCCCTGAATTTGTTCGTCTAATAACTGAAAGTTCGTACTCTCTGATCTACATCTCCCCGCCCCTGACCCTCCCATAGTCTTATCTTTATTCCCGGCCCCTCTCTGGTTAAGCATGCTTTGTAGGTCAACTCATATTCTTCGGGATCTTCAGTTTTTGCCTCCCAGCTTCTCCCGTTATCTAGGTGCTGTATCCTAAACAGTGGGAGGTATCTAGGAGATTACCTGGGATTCTTTAAGTCTGTGACAGAAACGCAAGTGAACTTGCTTAACCAAAATGAGAAAAAAATGTCAGGAGATCCCAAGAATGGGCCTTGTGTCAGGAATCCTGGACTGAGCCTGCAGCCGTGTATAACCCTCTCTCTGGTTCTCAGCCTGGCTGGCCACCCAGGCCCTCACACCTCCAGAAGGCCAGCAGGGGAGCCCTTTCCCCTTCCGGGGGGCAGAGAGGAGAGAAATACTTATACTTACAATTCCAGATCTCTTTTTCTTTTTGTACTCTAGTTACTCATGTATCAGGATAGAAGGGCTTATTATTGCAAACAATGGGTTTTTGGTTTACACTGGGATCCTCTTTTAAACAATAATTAGATTAATGGGGTAATAGATAAATGCATGGTGTTTTGACATTTTCCCCAATTACAGTCATTTATAATTGATTTGTGTCTTAATTTGTTTGAAACTATTATTTAAAGCCATATTATCTTTCTAAACTTAATAATGTAGCATTCTAATAAAAAATAAATATTTAATTTTAGTTATAAAATAAATGGATTTATTTATTTGAATAGATATTAATCAATTAATTAAAATGCTTTTTCTCATAGTATATTGAATTTGGGGGCAGAAATTTTATTTCTATAAATTTAGTAAGTTAGAATAATTTGATTCTTTGAAACAAATGAAATTTTTTTCAGCATCTTTAGAAGGAAATTGGCAACTTAACTGTCCTATAACTTTAACTGATATATAACCTAATTAAAATAGGTCTGTCATGATTTTGTAAGGATTACCTGTTTTCCAGAAATCATTCCACAAGACTTGAAACATTCCTTCATCCATAAGGTCTCATTTGTTCCACTTTCAGTAGTTTTTGTGTCTCTAGTAGTTTTTGCTACTGCACTAGACACCTGGCCAAAACGGGGGGAGGGAAAGAGCTAGAGGAGACCAAACTGCTTTGTGTCAGAACTCGTAACACACAGTTCTCAAGTCAGCTGGGGAGCCTTCAGGGAACCTGGGGACTATTACAGTTGTGTGCATCAATGCGTCTGGGTGAGAGGAAACTGGTGCTTTAGGCAGGCGAGCTTCCCCGATGGGGCACCACCAGTTTCCTCCTTCTCCCCAAAGCGTTAGGCTAAGAAGCCCTCGCTGTCTTCCTTTCCACACTCTCACATGCCATGGAACGCGGCCTCAGCATTAGCACAGGAGGCCAAACTCCACTTCTCAGCTTACCACAGGGTTTCTACGTGCAAATGTTTGTATGCTTGCTCAAGCAATCTTTTAAATATGTATTCATTACCCTTTACAAGTGGGTGGGTGGGAAGAGAAAAGCAAATGAGATGTGATTTTCATTGTCTCACTCTGGAAAGGCTGCCATCGACAATGCCACTCTTCCGGGGCTCCTTATTATGCCTGCTCAGTGCAGTTGCCAGAGCCATGGAGGCTGTCTTGAAAGAAGGAAATTGCTGCTTCTTGACAACATTATGGGCTTGTAAAGTTGACTTACAATAAATCTCTGCGTCATAACAAATAAGTAAATGGCGCCTCCCTGAGACTGCAAAGCTTACAGTTGGTGGGCCAAGATGAGCACAAGGAGAGGTGGGAGAAAGCCAGGCAAGTCAGTTAACTCAGGAGCTCTGCTTTGGCCGTGGGAGGCTGCTTGGCACTGGGTTTAAACCCTGTGAGCAGATGATTTCTTCTTTCCCCTCAGTTTTGTGGGTAGCCCTAGGTGCCACACGATGTGGCCCTGTTGTAGAAGCCACAAGGAACTGCAGCACATGGGGAGAGAAGCAGGCCTTACAGGTCTCAGTGTGGATCTCAGCTGAGTCACCCATTAGCTTGGTGGCCTCATCTGGAAATCAAATGTAGAGTTGGCTGCTCCATCATAGGGTAGCTGTAGAGAGAACATGGGGGTGAGGGTGAGGGTGAAGGCAGGAGATACCAGAAAACCCCCTCACTTTAGGAAACCGAATTTCAGAGTAAGTAGGGGAAAAGGTTTGATCTTGACACACAGTTCAACTCGTGGGAATCAGCTTATCTGACAATAAAATTTAGATTATAATCATAAGCATGGCTTAATTATTAGAAGGGAAAAAGAACAAATGAAGTGCTGAAATTTTTAGAGGGTTGGGGGGTAATTTTTTCAAGGAAATTGTGTGATGGCACAGTGTGATCTTTGTCTTACCACAACTGTGAGAGTAATGTTATAAAAACTGTGCCAAACTCTGTCAGCCTTCCCACGGCCTCTCTTCACTCCCGCGACACTCAAATTGCTCTCGTTGTCTTCTGCTTTGGTTGTCACTTCTCCCAGCTCTGCCAGACCCTTATTAATCAGTGGTTCTGTGCATGATTCAAGTAGTTTTTAAAAACCCCTTTCATTAACTTTTATGAATTCCTGAGTCTTTTATTAGCTCATGCGATTTCTTTTTGCATTGATGTTTTTGTTGGAACGTCTGAAACTCAGTGAGTGAGTGACTGTTGCACATGTGGCTGGCAGGGATCAACTGTCACTGCATGGGTTGAGTAGGGACTGATTTAAAAAGTCTTCAGTTCGCCCTGGCTGGTGTAGCTCAGTGGATTGAGCATGGGCTGTGAACCAAAGCATCGCAGGTTCGATTCCCAGTCAGGGCATATGCCTGGGTTGTAGGCCATGGCCCCCAGCAACTGCACATTGATGTTTCTCTCTCTCTCTCTTTCTCCCTCCGTTCCCTCTCTAAAAATAAATAAATAAAAAATATTAAAAACAAAATAAAAAGTCTTCAGTTCATTATTTTGTGATTTTTTTTGTTTGTTTTCTTCTTCAGCTCCTTAACAGAGTGGAGCTGCATAATAAATACCTAGCTAAGAAGGCTCTCACCTTGGTCAAAAATATTTGAAAACTAATAGTGCTGTGGAAATGTGTAGATGGTCCTTTTGGGAAGTTTTCTGACTTTTTTTATCCTAATACTTGAATTGAGATTAAAGTTGGTGTCATCAATAAGAGGGTCATGATACTGGGAGAACTTCTTCCTTACTCACATTTTGTATATTAATGTTCATTTAATTGTTTGGGTTCTTCCAAATGATCCTCTGTATCAGTAGAATTGGGTGATTTATTCATTATTATTAAAAAAATTTTTTTTTGAGTCTTAAGACTGTAAGTTCCCTGAGAATGGTGTCTATTTATTTGCGATGCCCTGGAGCTGGAAGAGCACCCCACATGGGGTGGGCATTGAGGGCTGTTATCTGTATGAGCGGTAAGGTATGTTTAGCATCTGTGCGCATGGCTTACATGGTACTCCCTGCTCTGCCATGATTAGTCCTACTGATCGATTTCATCCCGTGTTCCTTTTTCTGTTCTAATGCACCTTTCATTGACCTCTGTAATAGTGATAAGCATCTGTTTGTAATCTCAGACTGTGAAATTGAACCTGCATGTTTGCAACTTCTGCCAGTGAAGTGACTCCAGTTAGAAATCTTACTGTGGTGGCAAGTCACTTTTAATGTCAAACCAATAGTTGATCATTTAATTGAATGGACATTGTTCTAGGTGCTCTGCCAAGAAAATCATCTAAATATAGTTGAAAATCATCATCAGTTAGAAGTGACCATCAGTCTGTCATTTCCAGCTCTTCTTGAAGCATACATTCAAGTGGAACGAGACACTAGACACTAGAGAGACACTGTATGTTAGAGTGTGGAAAGTTCTATGGAGGAAAACTAAAGCAGGGAAGGAGTATAGGTAGTGTTGAGGCTGTTGAAATTTTACACAGGGTGGTTAGGGAAGGTCTTCCTGAGAGTGTGGCATTTGGTAAAATGCGAAGGGGTAACAAAATGGGCAGTGTGGATATCGAAGAGAAACTCTTCCGTGGCAGAGGAAATAGCAGATGCAAAGGCTCTGTGGTTGGTGTGGCTGGTGCCTTTAGGAGGAGCAGTGAGACCAGGGTAGCATGAGTGTGGGTGGCCGTAGTGGTAGATGAGGTCAGAGAAGACCAGGGGCCAGATCATGTGGGGCCTGTAGACCATTCCGATGGTTTTGACTTTTACTCTGAGTGAAGTGGTGGCCATTGGAGGGTTTTGGGTAGGGAGAAAATGATCTGACTGACATTTGAAGGGAATTGCTCTGGTTGCTGTGTTGAGAATAGATAGCAAGAAACCAAGGATGGCAATCAGGGAAGGAGGCAATTGTTCATCCAGAGGACCAATGAGAGTGGTTTGGACCAGCGTGAGGTCAGTGAAAGTGAATTCCTATCTTTTCTTACTTTTTAATTATATCCTTCCTTTGGCCTAGACTTTATGCCATATTCCCCTGGCCTTTTGATATTTTTCAAGGTCCAGCCTCATTTTTCTCATTTGGCTTTTCTTAAACACTGTAGCCCCTGCTGATCATTTTCTGTGGTGAACTCTTGCTGACATTTGCACTTACGCCTTATAATATTGGAGGCAGTTGATTGTTCTCACTTTCTTTCATGTAAGTTGACTTTTATTTCTTTCTATGCTATAGCAAGGGCCTTATCGTATACTTTTCATTACATAGTAGACACCCGACTCAATAAATCCTATTTGGATGGCTAGTTAAGTCTAAAACAAGTCAATATGTATTCATCCTGTTGATTTGATTTTTTTACATTCTTCTTTTTCTCAGTAGCAGTTAATATCACCCATTCATTCATTTGAGAAATATTTACTAATCACTTACTATTTTGTGGAGGATATAACATGTAAGAGAAGTAGTATTTGTCCTCAAAGAGTTTGTAGTCTGGTGAGAGAAGACGTGCATCTTTATAGGCGATGAGGCATTGTGCAGTACAGTTGATATGAATGATGTGAAAAAGGCTGCTGGAACTCACTGATAGGAATGTGGCCTGCGTCTGGGTGTTCTTCAAGAGGAGAATGGTCCTTAGACCTTGAAGGTGAGAGAATGGTGCAGAAAGTAGAGGGAATGGTGTGGGCAGGGCTGGATGTGCTAAGCATTTCCATGGGTAGTGGAGTAGGTAAGCTTGTGTGGAAGATTTATATGGAACTTCAGGTTTCTTGAAGAAGTATAAAGATATACACTCAAAAATTCACCTTCTCCTCTCTACCCTGACCCCTAGAGCCACTGTTCAAATTCATGCCATCCTCACCTCGCCTGGACTATACAATGACCTGCTGAATTTAGGTCTCAGCTTCACCAGCTTAACTGTCATTGCCTGTGAGAGGCCTGTACTGCCCATCCTGCTGAAACATGGTCCCATCCCTGCCCCTTTGTTTATTTCCATCTTGGCCCCTTAGTTATGTTATTTAGTTGGTTGGGAGTGTTGTCGAAAAGAGCTGCAGGGACTGAGTAGATGGATTGTCTGGGGAAAATACAAAGATCAGAGAGGCCTGCTGAAAAGTGATGGTCTAGATACATGATGTGAACTTGGCTCAGTACTGTGGTGACAGTGGGAAAGGAAAGAGAGAGGCATGAAGGTAAAACACATGTTCTGTGTAGACTCCCACACTGGGAAGTCAAACAACACAATTATAAAATGGGCAAGGGACCTGAACAGATACTTCACAAAGGAGAACATATGGAAGGCCCAGAGACATAGGAAAGGATGCTAAGCCTCACTAGCCATCAGAGAGATGCAAATTAAAACCACAATGAGTTATCATCTCACACCTGTCAGAATGGCCCTCATAAACAAATCAACAAACAGCAAGTGCTGGTGTGGTTGTGGAGAAAAGGGAACCCTAGTGCACTGTTGGTGGGATTGCAGACTGGTGCAGCCACTGTGGAAAACAGTAGGGAATATCCTCAGAAAACTATAAATGGAACTGCCTTTTGACCCAGCAATTCCACTGCTGGGATTATACCCTAAGAATCCTGAAACACCAACCCTAAAGAACCTATGCACCCCACTGTTCATAGCAGCACAATTCACAATAGCCAAGTGCTGGAAGCAGCCTAAGTGCCCATCAGTAAATGAGTGGATAAAAAAACTGGTGCATTTACACAGAAAGAAGAAGCTCTTACCCTTCACAACAGTATGGATAGAACTAGAGAGCATTATGCTAAGTGACCTAAACCAGTCCATGAAAGACAAATACCTTATGATCTCACCTGCAAATGGAACCTAATCAGCAAAACAAACAAGCAAGCAGAAAAGAACCAGAGACATTCAAATAAAGAACAAACTGACAGTGATGTGGAGGGGGAGGGGATAATGGAGGAAAAAGGGGGAAGGGCCATCAAGTAACAGGTGTAAAGGATACATGGATGAAGCCTAAGGGGGGTAGGATCGAGGGTGGGAGTTGGGGATGGGTGGAGCAGGGGGGTGTTGTGGGGGGAAATGGAGACAACTGTACTTGAACAACAAGTATATATTTTGTATATGTGCAAAATACTTACTTTATTTTATTACTTTGTGTAATAATAACAAAGATGTGTTCTGTATGGCAGAGAGTACATGCTGCAAGTACTAGTGTTTATAGAGTTATGACCTCTGGTGTTTAGTGGAACAAACAATTGTGTTTAAATGCAGTTGGTTATCTTTTCTAGCAGTTTTTGACAATGAGTAACTAGGAGCTTATGTTTTGTCATTTCTCTTTGCAAGGAAAACTTTCCCACTAAATGTGTTTCAACCAACACAAAATAATGCTGAATTCTTAATATCTGAATACCTTTTACCAACAATTGGTAATTATTGGCAGCTTTAGCTGAAGATAATGTTTTGGGATGTGTTCATGAAAAAGAAAAAAGGCATTGTTCCCCCTAAGGATTGACAGGGAGTAAAAGCTTACTATCTTTCAAAAGAGATGACTCTAAAATGAGTTGATGCCATTTCCCCCATATAAAGCATCAGTATTTGTAAGTAGACAAGCAGACCACCCACAGTACCTGATATGGAAATAGAGTTTTTCTTTTTTTTTTTTTAATACCTAGATCGACCATGGACCTTCATCTGTGCTTACTGAAAAACAGATTCGTTTAGAAAATAGGTGAAGTTTTGGTTTCCATTTTCCTAATCTGACATGACATCTAAAAATGATTCTTGAGATGAAGGTTTGTTCTTCTTAATTTAATCGCATTTAAAAAGTATAGTCAGTGTTTTAAAAAAAACTGGTGTCTGTGCCAGTTGCTCTCATTCCAGTAAGGGCCTCACGACAGTCTGTCCCCAGCTGCCATGGTAGGTGAGCAGAGATGCTGCCTTGCTTCTTCCCACACTCGCCGTCCTATATTCTTCTCTCACGCACATTTAAGGGTCTGTTATTTGGGTGCTGATGTTTTGTTAGTGTTTTTTCTTTATTTTTGTCCAGCGTTCATTTCCTCTTGTGCTACAGCTCACTTCTCGAGGAATCACTTCTCCCCCACTGCCATAGGTTTTGGCGGAGCTGCTGGTCTAGTTCTCTTCTTTGCTACGGGTGCACAGGATTCAGTCCTCCAGGACTCAGTCCTGAGCAACATGATGGTGATGAGGGGACAGATGTCTGAGTGGCCTGATCCTGGTGGCCTCTGTCTCCCCAGAGCATCTTCGACTCATTCTTTTTCTTCTTCTTTTTACTTTGTGAGCTACCTGTGTCTTTCCAGTAAAGTTCCTTTCTGTTTCAGTTTATCAGAGGAGTTTCTGTCCCTTGCAACTGGCATGCCATATCAAAAGGGAAGGAAAATCATTTGCAATCCCACAATTTATAACTGCTGAAAAAGTGTCTTTTTTTCTATGTCTTCATTAACACAATTTAAGTACAGTGGGCCCTGGAACAATGCGGGTTTAAACTGCACAGGTCCACTTATATGTGGATTTTTTCAACAAACATATACAGTGCTGTAAATATATTTTCTCTTCCCTATGTTTTCTTAATAACACCTTTTTCTCTAGCTTATTGTAAGAATACTGTGTATAATATATAATACATATAGCATACAAAATATGTGCTAATCGACTGTTTACGGTATTGGTAAGGCTTTTGGTCAACATTAGCTATTAAGTAGTTAAGTTTTTTAGGGTGTCAGTAATTATATGTAGATTTTCAGCTGAGCCAGGTGATCAGTATCCCTAACTTCCACACTGTTCAAGGGTCAGTTATATGTTGTGTATATAACACTATTTGCTTTTAGTTATTATATTATAGTGAACAAGTTCCCAAGTTAAATGTTAAAAAATATGCTTTCAAAGGCTCCGTAGTAGTCTATAATGTAAATATCCCATAATTGAGCTCTTCTTTATTGTGGAAAATTTATTTTGCTTTCAAGCTGCTTCCTATTAGGAATAATGTTGTGATAAGCATTTCTTTACGTGAATCTTTGCCAGTGTTCCTGCCCCTTCCCTTAGGCTGAGCCCGGACACATCACTGAGTCAGGGTGTGAGTGAGCGAATCCGAGCTTTGTGAAGCTGCGCCTCTCGGCAGGCAGCGTGCGGGTCTCTGCCTTTCCTTTTGTGGACTGTCGTTTCCCAAAGCTGACATGTTAGGCGAGAAAGAAAAATCACATCTTATTTTGTACATTCATTTTTATATATAATGACTGATGGTTTTTCTTTTGTGAATTGTCTAATCACACCTACACAGAACAGTTTAATTAAATAATCGAATTAGAAACCTTACTGAGTTCAAACAACTAAAAATAGTTATACCAAATCGTAATAATTTTCTCGTCTAATTGCATATTTAGTGATTTAAACCTAAATCAACATCTTGAAAGCACTGTTGGGCTCAGTTTTTAAAATCAACAGCTTTTGGAACTTAAAACGATTTATTTCTGTTTGGGTACCTCCCTTTTCCAAATTTACAAGTGGGTTATTTTTTAGTTGGGGATCATAATGTATCATTTGATGAAATTGCAGGGAGAAGAGCCTTTTCTTAAAGGGCAGTGGCCTGGAGGGAAAATTGCATTTTTGGAAACTTTCCACCTGGGAAGAAGTGAGGGGTGGCTGCTTCACCCCGGGCTCCCCACCGAATGCCCAGAAGTGATGGGCAGTTACTTGCAGGTGTGCAGGAGAGAGGTTTCTGGCCTTAATCGTTTTACTAGCACTCTCTTGCCGAGTCAGCTGAGCTCTGGGTATAACTATGTCTGATAAACACCGATTATGACTATGAATGTTTCGTCTTCACAGTGGACACAGTGGATAACTGCCCGGAGGGATCCTTGGTTGAGAGTGTGGTGATGAATTTCTTCATCTCAGATGCCAGCTGGCGTTGTTGGGTCTGATGGGTCTCTGTTTTCTCTTTCCAGACATCTCATGTCTCTACTTTTTGCAGACTAATGTTTCTTAGTGTTTCTTCACATAAATATAGTTTTATTCCTCTTTGTTTTCCTCACTTATGTGGTAAAACACACATGGAGTTTGAAGCATAGTATAAACAGGTGCGGGTTTGTGTGGGTATGTGGCGTTTTGGGGAATTTTCAAGGGTTAAACAAGCACATTAGCTATTTTTGCTTTTATTTATCAGTTTCCAGGGTAGGTGAAAATCCTTTGCTAATGCATGGGTTCTGTGATTACCCTTCAGGTGAGGTTTAGTAAACTGACATTCACCTCCAAATGCTCTAGCAAAAATATTTTAGATAAAAACACTTGCTTAATATATTTGTCATCTGCTCCTGTCTGTCTCTTCTAAACAAAATCTGCTGCTGTGGGGAATGAAGTTGTACACTAAGGTGTTTTGCAATGTGCTTAGTAATTACATCTCTCTTGACCTCTGGAAGAAAAGTGATTTTGTTTTGGGCTGTTGTTTAAGCAGATGTCTGTTATCTGAGAGAGCAGCATAGTGCAGACCTAATCACAACGAGAAGAGGGAGGGTTTATTTAAGGAGTGCTACAGCAAGGTAAATCGCCTCCGTTGGGAACGGACCGAGAGCAGCAGCAGAGGCTCACCGTGGGAGGGATTCGCGAAGGAGCTTTCAAGAACCTTCTTCCTGTTACTAACTATGGTGGAGTCTACTCAGTTTCCCTTACTATCAGCTCTATCTTCTAAAGCTTTTCAGAAGGGCATGGGTAATATTCTGAAGACAATTCGTCTTTCTCATTGCAGAGAGCATCGATGTGAAACCAAGAAGCCAATTAAGAATTCTTAGATTCCAGTAGCAGAAAATCAAAAGCAGCCATTCCTTATTGATTGAGTAGCACTAGACTAAAACTTTTAACCATAAAATTTAGAGTGGTTTGATTTTTTTCACTTTTATACAACTTTGTAAATTTATCTTTTGAATGGTGTTTGATTCTATTCATTACAGAAATGTGAAATCTAAACTATATTACTTTTCCTGTAAGGGAAAAACGAAGTTTTCCACAGCAGGTTTGGTAATAGCAGCTCATTGTAATTGAAGCATTCTTACTCTTTTCCATTGATCTAAGTTATGTAAAGTAAAGCATCTGAATGAGGTTTTTAAACACTGAGTTGATAAGCCCTTAAGAGATACATTGGCACAGTCAATTTCAGTTACTAAATACGAAGGTGACTATTAAGCAGAAACTTGTATTTGAATACTTGTTTTATCCCTGGCTTCATAATAATGAGCAACTCATGCCCACCCTCACAAGAGTCTTTGGGACATAGTTACGTGGATATATTATTTTTACTTCACACTCACCCCAAATGGTATTGATTTGTCTCAGCCTTATCAAAAGTTTTTGGGATTCTGACAGTAGCTAGAGGGGAGGGAGGAGAGGTATAATGGGGGAAAATAGTGGGAGGCCCATCACGGTATATATATATATATAAAGGACACATGGACAAAGCCAAAGCGGGTAGGTTCGAGGGTGGGCAGTGGGTAAGGGTGAGGCGCAAATGAAGACAACTTCAAAATGTTGTTGAATTGTACTTGAACAACAATAAAAAATAAGTTTCTGGGATTCCGTTTT
>PVIA01010941.1:0-48078 GCA_004024845.1 Tonatia bakeri | reverse complement strand
AGAGAATAAGTAGCATAGACAATAGGGAGAAAATAGACAGGGGGAGGGTAGGAATAGTATGGGACATGTAGACACTAGAGAACTTATGACACATGGACATGAACTAAAGGGGGGAATGAGGGTGGGAGGGGATGGGCAGGGTGGTGGGGAGTGAGGGGGGAAAATGGGCCAACTGTAGTAGCATAATCAATAAAATAAAAAAAAAGAATAAAAAAAAAGATTCTTGACAAACGGAATAGAATGATGTGAAGTGTACTTTAGAAAAATAAATCCTGCCACAGTGTATAGGGAGGATTGGAGTAAAAATGCAAGTATATGGGAAATATGCAAGTAAGAGATTATAACAGTATAGTACAGACTATACTATAGCCTAATCAATAGTATAGTGTAGACTCATTTTTCCCTCTTCTCAGTTCTCGAATTACATAATGAAAACTTGGGGTTGCCAGATAAGAAAGCTCCCAATCACATCAGAAGGGTCATTAAGTATTAGGAATGATCAAGTTCACAGTGGCGGATGCAAGTTTTCCAAAATTCTGAATTTTATCTGAAAGCCCAAATTTTATCATTGAAAATAAATACTGTTAGTTGTTTTCCTTAAAGTGACAGGTTTAGTTTGTTTATGAATACATCAGCTGAACACCCAGATCTGAACATAGCTTTCCTGTAAGTTATTGTTCCAAGTAAAAAGTATGTTTCATGAAAAAAGGCAGCTAGTTCAGTTTGCAACTCAAACAAGGGTGCAACTAATTTTTTCTCAAGGCAGTGTTAACACTTCAGTATGCAGCAAAATACCTTGATGGCCTAACAACTTTGGCACACAGATATTAATAGGCATATAAAAAGTATTACCATTCAATAAAACTAATAGTTTTATGGTTTATTCAAAGAAATTCTTAAATTAAACTGGCATTTTTAGCTGGAAGTGCAAGATACTAAAGAATACAACAATGACCTTCCAGTTCGGTGCCAGCGCTTTGATTCATACTTAGGTACCAGCAGCTTCACCTACCATTGCTCTTGTAACATCACTGCAAATGCCAATGCAATGAACAAAAAAAGGCAAATAATGTCTTAGGATTATATACAAAGTAGTTTTGACCTCAGAGACTCCCTAAAAGGGCCTTGAGACCTTGGCCCTTGGTTCCATAGACCATACTTTGAGAACCACTCATCTATGGTACCAGTAGCCTCATTCTAATTCCCTTCTTTTACAAACTGCCTCTTTCAGCTCCTCTGATGGAAATCCTGTGGAAGCTGCCTGTTTCTCAGTAACCCTGCCCATAACCACATCTGACTGTCATAGAAGTGGATCAATGAATATCTTCCCCAAAAGTGGCAGCCTCAAAACTTTGTAATGTAATCAGTTTATTGAAGCAGCTTCTTCCCAGAGTCTGAAACTGTAAGATATAAAACTTTGGAATGTCAGTGACTTCCTGTCAGACACCAAGAGTCAGAGACAGCCTGTCTGCAGCAAGACCGAAGCAGAAATGAGAGGTGAAGAGACAACTTGTTAATGTTCAAATAAATGTATCCAGTTTCTCCTTGGCCTCAATGATGTTGCTATCCTTGATCACTTGACACCCTTGTGTCTCTACAATAAAAGCCCCTCTGAGATGAGATCATTGACACAGGTTTTCTATTACTTACAACCAAAAGCATCTGGGGAAAAAATTCTACATAAGGGACTCCACATCTTGAAACCTCCCTGACTCCTTTCTCTAAGCCAAGTTGATAGGCAACCTTTGAGCCAACAGTAACCTAGCTGTCATCATGGAACAGCGTCCGTCTCATGCAGGCTCATCACACTGTAATGCTTTCTTACTTGGAAGTTTCTCCCAATACATTGCAATATCCTGGAAAGCAGGGAAAGCAGAGGACTTATTTTTTTCTTAGCAAATGGATGATCAAGGGAGGAGAGGGAGGAAAGAGAAAGCAGAAATGAAGGGGGAAAACCCTTGACATAGACACAAACTTCTCTTCTATTCCTTTGTGGCTAAGTCATTTCATTTTTTTCACCTCCATCCACCCACATGAAAATGCCTGGGCCCCTAGGCTGAGAACAAATTAGGTGAGACACTTGAGGTACTTTCACTGAATGCAGGCTTCCTAAATTAAGAAACCCCATCTCTCCTGGCTCAGTTAGAAACACTGATGCTAAAAAAACACACATCTTTGATGGTTCCTCTAGGAGCCAAAATGAACTTTATAAAGCTTTGTATTTTGCAAATTGAAGGTATCCAAAGATACCGTATTCACCTTCTCCCGTTGAACTATTTAAGTCTCCCAAACTACTAAGCAGGACTCAACCAAATATAAATTCTATAACCCCTTGACAAATCCTTTAGTCTCCATTTCCCAGTCTGTAAAACAGGAAAATTATCATCCTATGGGGTTAAATGGGGCATTTTGTTAAACAATGTGCTAACAGTGTCTACATTGGGGTAAATGAAGTCTATTATTTTACAAGCTTTTTCTTCTCCCCTAGAAATCTACAATATGTACTTCAGAGTTGCTCTCAGGAAGTTCAAGTTGAAATAGCATTTGTGGATGAGCTGACCCAGGCTGGGAGAACTTAGAAGCCTGGCCTGAGTTCACACAGCTCGTGACCACATCTGCCTGGAGTTCAGCACAGCTTCCTAACTCCAAACTCGGCTCTTCCCACGCCTATGCTCTCTCCCACTTGGTGGGCAAGTATTTTATTCCATCTTTAGGTATTTAAGCAAATACATTTTGTAAATAATTGAAAAGGACTGAAAAATGATGGAGAGCACTAAAAGACACTACAATATGATTAAAAGTAATGACAAGTAGATTGAAAAGAGGAGGAGGTGAATTCCTCTCACTGTACTGACAGTTGTTAGCTTGGTGAGTTGGGTGAGTCACTTGTGCAAAACGTACAGGGACTTCATCACATGTAAAATGAAAGTATTTTTTTCTTGCCTTTTAGGGAAAGAGAAGAAACTAATTGTCTGAGCATCCACCCATGTACTTTAGAAACATCATTTTCTTAATTCTTATAACAACTCTGCTCAACTGTTCAGTAGGCATTAGCTGGTTTTTGTCTGACAAAGAATCTGAGATCTAAAAATTTAACCAAATTTGCCCAAGATCAGAATACCTGAGAAAGAATACCTGATTCCCACCACCACAGACCGGTCTGCATGCCTTAAATGATGTTTGTAAGATAACACAGAAGTAGAGATGAGAACAAACATGTCACACTCTCTAAAATCTGGCACGATTGGTGACAGCAGCGGACTGATCCCTGAAAGTCAAGTCAGGAAACCTGAGTTTTAAGCTTTTACTTCACCACTTACTGTGTAATCTTGACCACTTTCCTTTTCCTAACCTCAGTTTTCTCACCAGTAAAATGGGCACATAGAATCACCAGCCTAGATGCCTGACTTACAGAGTAGTTATGAGGCCCCAGCAAGACTGCAATTGTGAAAATGCTTCGTGCTCCAGAGAGCCCCATACAAATGTGTGCTATTATTATTACTGCTATTACCATTATTATTACACCATGTTCTTTGGGTAAGACATTTATGTTAAACTGACATAGCACATAATTGGAGTACGCAAGTTAAATAAATGAAGTCAGCTGTCTGACTCCTTTAAGATAAACGATGTTATTATAACATAATTGTATAACCCCATATAGCTTACAGCAGCAAAAGGATGTGTATTTCACATGCCCTCCTATAATTACATCCCCATTATAATTTTGCAGTTAGTTGTGATGAGCTCTGGTCATGAAAACATGCCAATTTTGTATGGGATTGAAGTCTGCCTAATTTTAGCAAATTGAGAGTCACACAAAAGAAAAGAGATAAATACTATGTTGTTATTTTTCATTAGAGAATTGCTATATTAAGAGGCTGCGATCCAGCTGTGTTTGTTTAAATAAAAGTGTGATTTGAATACCTCCTACAGCTAATGTTCCTGCCAATGAATAAAAGATAAAAATGTGGCTCTCCTCTCGTTGGATGGGAGTCTCTGCATTCTAGCTGACTTGGAGATTTATTGTTCCACATGAGGAATTTGAAAGCATGGAGGGCAGACCACACACAGGGGCCTTTTGTGTATTGTTTCAAGCCATACCACTAATAGATTTCTTCCACCGAAGCTCCCAGCAGTTCAGCTTTGCTCAAATGCTCCACTTAACTGTGAAAAAATAATAATAAAATAGTAATTATGCCTAAATGGCAAAAGCAGCCTAACTCGTTGCCACAAGTAAAAAAGTAAACAGGAACAAATACCATTCAGAGAAGGAATGCTGCATTTGAGTGTTGTTGTGATAATGGATTTAAGCCTCCTTTATTTCTTCCAAACAGACCCTTTCACTTATAGCCCAGTGTCTCTCTCTCCTCAGTCTCTCCCAGAACTGGAAGTAATCTCCTGAAATTTACTGCCCTGAAAACTGGCGAATCCAAAATGAAAGACAAGAGTTGATATCCAAGCTGTAGCTACAATGTAGTTGCAATTCTACAGCATCTACAATGATGTTCTAGAAGTCTGGCATACCAGGACAACAGCATTAAAGTCGCCTCCCTCAGGTAGGTCATGGTCTGATGATGGGTGTAAGATACATACACTTTCCCCATTCTCCAAACCATTAGGTGTGACTTTTTAAACTGCCACTGCTTGCTCTTGCCCACCTTGCCCTCTATCATAGCCAAACCAAACCTCACACACATACAACACACCATTCTGCCTTTTACCTCCAGGACTTTTCGGGTGCTACCTTTACCCTCTACCTGACTTTCCTACCCTCTGTTACTTTTTGGTGATCTCATCTTCATGATTTAGTTCAAACCTGAGCTCCCAAAAGTTTTCCCTGTACCACCCTCATGGATGCTCCAAGTGTGGGAGGACCACCCATGCTCATCTCTGACTCTGGGACCCAGCTGAGGAGGCTGGACTGGAAAGACATGCATCGTATTTTCCCCACCTCCATTTTTGGGTTTGGGGGGCATATGTCTCCCCTCATTTCCCCCTTTCCTCTTCCACCAGTTCTCACCATCCATCTGAGTCATAACCATCATGAGCAACTGTTACTGATAGCAGCGCATTTTTCAGATGTGTGGAGCTGGAATGAAAGTATAGAAGGATGGCTGTATTGAAATATTCTGTTTCCTTATCAGTATCTCTACCAGGTTTTTGAGGAATAAGTTCAACCTTTTGCCTCTGTATCCTCAGGACTTGTAACAGTGACTGGAGCTATATAGATGCATAGAGAATGATGGATGGAAGAATAGGAAAATAAACATAATTTAGGAGAGAAGGTGACCAGTGATCTACAAAGAATGAGAATAAAATGCAACAAAGACCAAAATGAGGGACAGTTTGCTTACAGCTGGAAAAAGTTGGAGGAATCTTATGGAGAAAATGACCATTGAGCTAAGACTTAAAAGATCCTTGATTAGGAACTTGGCATTCCAGGCAGCGAGAACAGTAAAAGGGACTATTTAATAAAAACACCAGAACCTACATCATCCAAAAGCTGTAGTTACTTTAGAAATAAAAACTTTGAAAAGCTACATCCTGTTCTAATAGTAGCCAATTTCTGAATACTTTAGGAATAGTCTTCATGATCTACCAATAAAGGCACTGAAGAAAATCTATCTCAGATGGTTTTGGGTATTTTTTAAACTCAAATTTGGACTATCTAGCTTAGTTTCCCACCTCAATATTCCTTCAAAGGTTGAGAATATATGATTTACATTCACAGCATGGGTTCGATATATTGAATGAAGTCAGTGAACCAACAAACTCAGAATTGTCACCACTGGGTACAATAAAAGTGTCACATCACTTCATCATAGTCACCCATTCATAGTGAAGAAGAATTGGCTTATGGGAGAAAAAAGCACCATTTATTGACTATTTAACCCTGTGTGTATTATATAACCTAGGTAGGCTTCAATTTTCACTTTTACAAAATGACGTTAACATGTATGAATGACTCATGGATATGGACAGTGGAGAGGGATTTGACTGTGGTCAAGAGGACGGACTGGGTGGAGGGGGAAATCAGGACAATTGTAATAGAATAAACAGTATAAAATAAATAAGGTAATTAAATAATTAAAATTTTTAAAAATGACATTAACAGTTGCTTTATAAAACTAGTTAGGATATAGTTCAGATCAAATAAGACAATATTAGGTTTAATCATATGAAACTGCTATTTTGTAGATAAAATATCAGCAATTTTATGTGATAAAACCTACTAGAGCAGTGATTAGAATATACTAAATGCTCAATTTATGTTGAGAATAGATCTTTATTGTGTGCCCATGATAAATACTAGTTTAAAATTTAGTTATATCATTTAATAGCAGTTAGTGAGTAAGTCACTTACTGTTCTAGTCACTTACTGTTCTCTCCTGATCTATAAAACTCAAGTGATAATATTTGCTTAGTAGGTATACTGTGAAAATAAAAGAAATTCAAGGTACCTGATACAAAGAGACCACTCAGCTAGTGGAAGCCTGTATGATTGCAAAAGACCAAGATCTGCGAAAAGGCTATAGTATTCCAGAAAAGGATGATAATAAGAAACATCATTCAGGAACAGGTTACAGCCACAGGTATTCTTGCCTCCTGTTAGAGTATTTTTTTATTAAAATCCTATAACCATGCATGTAATTCTAAAGAACTGGTGTATTGGAGCTGCCTTTGTTAAGACCAAATAGAAGATTGAGACTGCATTTGCCAGAAGGCACTAACTCTTGAAGGCTCTGGAATGTCAAGCAGTCTGGCTTATATTGTCTGAGTCAATTTAAATAACCAGATGCCTGAAGTCTAAAAAATTTATTCAAACAGTAACCTTCATGATCAAATTAAAACTACATGGTTTTTTCCTAAGGATATGGCATGGAGATCAAAACTAGATGTGAAATACTCAGCGGGATCTGATTAACAGTGAAAGGTTCTGACCTAGAAGAATATAAAGAATGTATTCATTCATACCATCAGAAATTATTATTATTACTATCAGGAATAATAATAAACTAAGTTATTACAACACACAAAAATGCTGAGCAGAAACATGGGTTTTACCAAGTGTGTGAGGCTAATAGCCATCCAATAAAGTCATTATTTTCATTAAATTTTGGAGTATCTAAGAAGTAGTATGTAGGAGTTGTAAAAGGATACTGTTCTCAGGGTATATGCAGGGTATACACAGGGGAGTGCTTTATCAAAGTTTGGAATGTATGTTTGGGAACCTCAGTCTCACACACAAAGTTTAGAGAACACATCTTAATGCAGTGCTGAAAGTAATCACCAAATCTTAAAAGGTTTCTTCACTTAGAATTTGGATCAGGTATGATGTAAGCTATTCTCAAGGAAATTTATTTTAAAATGTTTTTATAAAGAAAAATAAAGACATTCTGAATGACACTGTGAGGCATTCAAATGGGGCAAGAAAGGATTTCTCTCTTAAAGTCAGGATGTGAAAGTCAGCCAGCCAAGCGTATTTGGCACCAAGCAACAATAGAACATGGGGAGCTAAGAGCACTGGTTTTGGGATCATCTGTATCTGTGCCTGGTTACCAGTCCTGCCACTCTAATACCATGCATAAATCATTTAATCTCTTTCTGCTTTAGCTTCTTCATCTGCTAAGGGAGCTACTAATCTCAGCCTTTATGGGAAGTAAGCAGCACAGAAACATAGCATAGTATTAGGGGGCTAACATGTACATTCAGGTTTGTTCAGCCCTTTATGGAAGATTTTGAGCTACAAATGGGCAAATATTCAGGGCTCTTCATGAAGTCTTGGGTGCCAAGATTCCTTTCCAATGTGGCTCTATGTCAGGGCAGGGGAAGAGAAACGGTGAAACACAAGGAATTCGGACTTTGGGGTTCATGAGCTGGCTGGGCCCTACAGAGACTAAACTCTATCTCAGAGTGACAGGGGCTTGGAATGCCCTGGGTCCTTGGCCTTGCCCTAGGGAGGCTGTGGCACTGGACAGACTAATCAGATCCAGGCTGTTGTGTGATTACTGCAGTACTATGGGAAAATGATAGGGTTTGTCCTATCGGAAGTCTGAAACTAATTCAGTGTGAGATTTTGGTCATTTGAGAAAGAGCTTGAATGAGAACCAGGAGAAGTTGAATATGAACATATCTTTCCAATATCCTTGACAGATGCCAAAAGGAAAGTTAAGAAACAAATAGGATATAATAATGTTCCCTAAACCATTCCCAGAACACATATTTGAGATGTTTATAAGAGTTCTATAGAAAAAAGATTGCTCTATGGTCAGATAAGTCTGGAAAGTGCTACACACTGTATTTATATCCATATTGGATAATGACAATTCACATCAATAAATCAGGGCCTCTGAGAGAAGCTATAATGACATATAAATATATTTGATTTTGTTTAATTCCTATATTCAAGTATTGTTTTATTTTGTTGTGGTGGTTGTTTTTTAACACAACACCTCTCAACACACCAATTTCCCCAGGAGTTCAAATTGGGAAAGCTAAAAAAAAAAATGGTAGTGTCAAAATACTCTTCCTATAGTGTCTTCCAGGGACTGACCAATCCCTCCCTCCATGAAAATAATTCCCATAAGGCACCCTCCCCATTTTATTTTCTGGAGAACTAGCTCAGCATTCAGGCATAACTTCTTGGAAGTCTTTCTTAAAATTTTTCTGGCAGTCCAAGATAGAAAGCTTCACCTGCACCCCTCCAACCCCAGGGTTTAGTACATGTGACAGCATATTGAAATAATCTTTGAGAGAACTCATTGTTACTACTAAGCTGTGAGTTTCTTGAGGTCATACTTGCTACTAAGACCCTGTACTCCAGCAACTACCCAAATGCCCCAGACACCAAGTTAGGGTCTTTCTCATAACTGATAGACTTTGATAAGCTAGACTTCAATATTTGGACAAACCATCTGTGCTCAGTTTGAAAGTCAGAGCCATTTCAAGCCTCTCTCTACAAAGATAATTTCTCATCCCTGATTTGGTTTTCTGCAGAGAATTGGAGAGTCTTGAAGGAAAGAGGACCTGGAAACTTAGCCTCTTGCTTGCCAAATAAAAAGCTCTTATTTGTGTTATAACAGCCAATAAGCACTTTTATTCTAGAAAGTTTTTATCTCTGCAATACACTCAAGAATGTATCCAGTCCACTTAAATCCCAAAACCACTATCCTGGTTCCAGTGTTTGGTCTGTCTCATCAGTGACCTTAAGAAGGCTTCACACTGGTTTCTCATCTCCCATGTACCTCACAGGAGGTTAGTCATTTTCTTTATTAACAGTATGTACCACTTGTACAGAATACCACGCAATGTATTTTCACCTATATTATTTAATATTATGTAGATCACAATTTTTGCTGCCTGAAAAATACTTTATAGAATCCCACGAACTTATCCAGTCATTCAAAATCATTTGAAGTGGGGAGGGATGGGTGGGCAGGCTGGAATGGAAGTAAAAGGGAGAAAACTGAACTTGAACAATGATTAAAATAAAATTTTTAAAAAATCATGTAAAACCTGGACCATATTTTATAATTATTGCAAAACTGAGATTGATAGTTAGTCATTTATATTATTAAATGTGTTTTTGTTTAAGGACTAAATAATAAATTTTATTTTAATTTAGCTTTTTAGATCACAATCTAGTATGCCTTAATTTTTTATAAAACCACAAAACAAATTCAAATATATTGCACAGGTTTTATATCTGTTAAACTTAGGTATCCAAAAGCATCAGTTCCTTCTAGTTCACACAAATACACCCTGTTTTTAATTACCCTTAAAGGTCTCTTCTTTGATTATGTTTTTAATAATAAACTTTACTCAGCATAGTTTATATGTAATAAAATACATTTATTTAAAATTTACAGCTTACTAAGTTTTGACAAATGTATACATCCAGATAACCATCATAGCAACAAAGAAATAGAATATTTTCATTCTTCAAAAATGCTCCTGTATGCTTCTTTGAAGTGAATCCAAATCTTTGACATAGGCAAACATTGATCTGCTTTCTGCTATTACAGATTAATTTAAATTTTCTGGAATTTTGTATAAATGGAATTACACAATATATGCTGTTTTGTGGCTGGCTTCTTTCACTCAGAAGAATGTTTCTGAGGTTTTCCATGTCATGCATTTAGAAGTATTTTATCCATTTTAAATGCTGAGTTATGTTCCTTATGTGGGTATATCAAAAAAATTTTATCTAATCCCCAACTAATGGGCATTTATATTGCTTTCAGCTTAATTATCAGTAAGATTGCTATGAAATTTCCCTTACAAAGCTTTATTTAGACATGTATTTTCATTTTGCATTTCTTTTGGGTAAATAGCTATGAAAGGGACTGCTGGATTATATGGTTAGTGCATGTTTTATAAGAAACTACCAACCTTTTTCCAAAATGGTTGTGCCATTTTATATTCTCACCAGCAACATATCAGATATTCAGTTGTTCTGAATTCCTATTGACACTTAGATATTGCAGTCTTTTTAATTGTAGCCATTCTAATTGAGGTATAGCAGTATCTCACTTCAGATTTAAATTGCATTTTCTTGATTACTAATGATACTGAGAATCTTTTCAAGTGCTTATTGGCAATTCATATATCTTCTTTTAATTGTATGTTTAAATGTTTTGCCTATTTTTAGTCAGGTTGTCTGTAGTCCTATGATTAAGCTGTAGAAGTATATTATATGTTCTGTATATCAGTCTTTTACCAGAAATATACATATATATTTATATATATTTTCCCAAGTTTGTTGCTTGCCTTTTTATTTTTCTTAACATTTCCCTTAAAGAACATTTTTTTTTTCAGAAAATTCTGATGAAGGCTAACTTATCATTTTTTTAATTATTTTAAATTTTAGGGATCCTGTTTAAGAAATCTTTTTCTACCATAAATTTACAAAGATTTTCTACTATGTTTACTTCTAGAAGTTTTTAATATTCTATTATATTTACATCTGTGATCTAGTTTAATTTTTGTGTGTGATATGAGTTAAGAGTCAAGTTTTTTTTTTTAATCTGGATTTTGAGTTCCTCTAGCACAATTAGCAAAAGAAACTATCATAAACAAATCCATAAGCAACAAATGTTGGAGAGGATGTGGAGAAAAGGGAACCTTAGCACACTGTTGGTGAAAATGCAGATTGGTGCAGCCACTGTGGAAAACAGTATGAAATTTCCTCAGAAAACTAAAAATGGAACCGCCTTTTGACCCAGCAATCCTACTGCTGGGCTTATACCCTAAGAACCCTGAAACACCAGTTCAGAAGAATCTATGCACCCCAATGTTCATAGCAGCACAATTTACAATAGCCAAGTGCTGGAAGCAACCTAAGTGCTCATCAATAAATGAATGGATCAAAAACCTATGGTATATTTACATGATGGAATACTACACAGCAGAAAGAATGAGTTCCTACCCTTTGCAACAGCTTGGATGGACCTGGAGAGCATTATGCTAAGTGAAATAAGCAGGCAGTAAAAGACAATTACCATATGATCTCACCTATAACTGGAACATAATCAACAAAACAAACAAGTGAGAAAAATATAACCAGAGACATTGAGATTGAGAATGTACTGACAGTGACCAGAAGGGAGGTGGGAGGGGATAGTGGGGGGAAAAGGGGAAGTGGTTTTCAGTAACATGTATGAAGGACACATGGACAAAACCAAAGAGGGATAGGATCAAGGCTGGGAAGTGGAGATGGCTGGGGTCAGGGGGAATGGTGGGGGGAAAAGGAGACAACTGTACTTGAACAACAATAAAAAAATGTGAAAAAAGGGAAGAAACTATCACTTCCTCAATAGACTGCTTTATAATTTTTGTTAAAAATTAATTAACATGTGGGATAAGTCTATTTCTGAACTCTCTGTTCTGTTTTGTTAATGTATCTGTTCTCGTTACACCAATATCAGACTGTCTAGATTACTGTAGCTGTATAGTAAGTCTTGAAATAAGGACTGTAAGAAAATAAATACCCTTGTAATATGACTGCTTTTCTTTAGCTAACTTCAAAATATTCTCATTTTTCTTTGTTTTCAGCAGTTTGAATATGATATGCCAAGGCATTTTCTTTAAGGCTGAGATATTGTTTTCTTTTGGTTAACCTGCTTGGTTTAGGGTGGGTGTTGATCTGCCATAAAACTTATTTTTTTATGTGTACTTCATCATCAGATTTTTATTTTCTTCTCACATTGAAACTCACAGAGGGTCTGCCTCTTGCATATTACTTGCTACTCCCTGATTTTTAGTCCAGAAGTGTAGGGAGTGATTCTTTCTCTTGTGTTCTGTTTAAGACTCATAGTTAGATAGGCATTGTGTTCCTGGACATGCCCTTCTTGATAATTCTGAGCCCAGCACATATTCCCACTCCTTCACCTGTTGATAAAAATCCTGTTGATAGAAAGATAGCACTAATACTTTCTAACTCTGTGACCTTAGGCAAATGCATTTTTTCTCTGAACTTCAGTTTTTTACTTATATGAAGTGGAGGTAATAAAACTAAAAAATTAAACAATTTTATAAAAGAGACATACAGATGGCCAACAGGTATGTGAAAAGGTGCTCAATATCACTAGTCATCGGGGAAACAAAAATCAAAACCCCAATGAGATATTACCTCACAACTGTTAAAATGGCTGTTATCAAAATGACAAGAAATTACAAGCACTGGCAAGAATGTGGAGAAAAGGAAATGCTTGCATACTGTCAATAGAAATGTAAATTGGTGCAACCATGAAAACATTATGGAGGTTCCATTAAAAATTAAAAATACACTACCATATGATCCAGCAATTCCACTTCTGGGTATTTAACAAAACCCCTAACTCAAAAAAATAATACGCACCCTTATGTTTATTGCAAAATTATTCACAATAGCTAAAATATGGAAGCAACTTAAGTGTCCATTGTTGAGTGAATGAATAAATAATTGCAATAAAATTTATAATTATATATGGTATTGGATGTTTATGAGACTTATCTTGGTGATTATTTGCAACATATACAGATATTAAGTCTTTATGTTGTACACCTGAAACTAATATGTTATATGTTGATTGTAATTCAATAAAAATAGGGGAAAAAACTTAAAAATCTACTTACAGAGATTATACACCACAAAAACCCTATGTTTTAATGTTGTAGGTGATTGAAGTTCATTTTCTGATTAGCTTATTAATTAATTAATAGTTAAAAGTTGATCAATTATAGCATTTATTAACACCTGAAAGTTATACTTTCTACTTCAAACTCAACTTCTGGTAAAATCCCATTTCTTCAGTTGCTCTCCAAGGCAAAGATGAAAAATAGATGTCTACCAATCAGATATAAAAATGTCTTAGAATATAAAGAGTTAGAATCAGCAATATGGCAGGTAATGGGTAAAGGAAATGGGTCAAGGGGAGTCCTCCGGACATAAAGCAACTATCTGATCTGTAAATAGCAATCAGTGAAGTGAAGTAACCATAAGATAGAGTGAGATGACATGTTAGACTAAGAACACCCTCAAATGTCAGACAATGCTGGTTTTAAACCCAGACTGCTATTTATAAAATGTAGCAATTTGGGCAAATTAATTAATCTTTCCAAACCTCAGGTTTTTTATAGCTAACATGGCTATAATAGTGCCTCCCTTACAAATGTTTTATAAGGGTTAATAACACTAAATAAGATAATACATGTGAAACATCCTGAGAGATAAGAGGAGTTTAAAACATACATGTGCTGAAAAAAGAAAAGGATGTTATCTAGCAGGAAATAGTAACAGGAGCCAAAGGCAACACAAGCCAAAACTCATAAATCTAAGAAAGAGATGCCAAACCAGAAGCTCAGATGCCAAGATTAGGAAGCAGCAGTGGAAGTCAGGTAGCACCACACAAGTCTGCTGAAACAGAACTAGTCAAACTTGGGTTAATGAGCAGGAAAGAGTGTGAGTTACAAAAGGGTTCCAAGGTCTTATGAATTCTAATGTTTAAAGATCCCATAGAAATGAGATGTTTGCAAGCAATAGTAGAAAGAATAAAGAGTTGGGGGAAAAAGTTGGTCAAAAAGCTAAAATAAAATCATATTTCAAAAAAAGGAGGGTCAATTATTCTCCTACTTCAAATCTTGTCCATCTTTCTGCTCAAGGGAGAAGAAATATTCAGGGCTGGAGGCAGAGAGAAGATGATCCGAATATGAATGAGAAGATTTGGTAAAGGAGAAAAGCAGAGAGGTGCTCACACAGGATGACCAGGGGTATCTTGTTCAGTGGTTCCTGCAGTTCGATACAAAATGCCTAAGAAGTTGTAGCTAATCAAGTGGAGCCTGAACCTTGTATACAAGACAGTATCCTTTATCCTGTAATATCATGGGAAGAACTCAGCTACAGAAATCTCCAGGTAGGTTGTTATACTGGAAGTACAAGTTCCTGATTAACAAATCTTTCAGAATGTGATAGTATTTTTTTGTTTGGTTTTTGCTGGGTTTTGCTTGATTTTGTATGAAGGACAGCATTAATTTTTTTTTAAATGAGACTTTAAAAAAGATATCTGTTCACTGGTCAAGCAGGCTAGGTGTTAAGTGAGGGTTCACACATAGTATGGAACTGGAATTTTTAAAAAAAAAGAGGAATTAAATATAAAGAGAATCAAATGGCATCAACAAAACCCAGCTATAAATAGAAGGCCAAAGCAGATAGGCAAGTCAGGTAAGAGTGATGGCCTCAATGACTCTTCATTGCTGAAGACCATCTGCAGACACACCATTCAAGAAGATTATGGCAACAGAAGTGCAAGGAGAATGTGGGTCCTAATATGCTCTTGGAGACTGGATGCAGGAAACTACAGGGGAGGAGTTTCAGGAACCCTGCTGAAGAGGATGGAAGAAAAGAGAGAGAGAAAGGGAAGTGAAGAAGGGAAAGAAGGGGAAAAGAAGAGGGTAAGATAAAGAAGGAAAGCATCGAGTAAGAGAATGAAAGATTTGGGGGAGAAAGAAAGGAAATAGGAAGGAAAAGAGGATAGTGGAGGAAGTGAGGGATAGAATGAAATAAAATGAGACAGAGAAGATCTATATGTTAAAGAAGGAAGACATACTAAAATTATTGGGAGAGGGAAGGTACAAGAAAGGGCGTTTGAAATGTATGCAAAATGTAACTCAGTTACCTGAGATGAGCCATAATACATGAGGGGAAATCACATCAGGTTGTAACCGCCACAGTCCCAAATAGTTACATTTACTGCATTTATAAACAGATATCTTTTGGCAAGTGAATCAAAAAGGCCTCCACAAGACATGCAATTCTGGGCTTCAGTCCATTCACTCTGTGAATTAATTGACTTTATTTGCACTCTACTGTTTTCAGTTGGAGAATTCACTGTGAACATGTTGTACATCTCTCAGAAATCAAATAGCAAATGCACTGCAGCCAGATTCTGAAACAGAGCCAGGAATTGTTCATTATTCAGACAGGGGTTTCTCTGTAATTAGAAACGAGAACCAAGAGATAAATAAATAAAGTAAACAGCTAAACTTTTTGAAATGGCTTCCACGTTTCTCCTTTCACTTGGGAGTAGAGACTCTCCTAGAAACCAAGATATTGTATCACTAAAGGAAATAAGTGGTATATGACACCTGTTTTCAAAGCAACATTTGTTCCTGAAACCTCATTTCTTCCAGCAATATATTCACAAATGCAGTTGAGTTTTTTCTCTGATAGCACAAAAAGTATTACATTTTAATCTTTTATTGCATTTTAAGTGTCTTTGAGCTGACAAACCCAAGGAGTGTATCTTCTGTTTAATTTCTTAAGTTCTATTATATTTTAAGAGGTTAAAGTACATAGTGTTCTAGCCAGAATTCATGGAGATAAGCAAAGATAATTACTCTGAATCTCCTAAAAAAAACAAATATGTAGGTAGGCAGGTAGACAGATAGATAAAAGATAAAACAAAGTTCACCGAGTTCCATAAGATGCTAAATGGAAGATTAGGCTGAAAATATCCATAGTTAAAGACAAATTATGGTCTACCTGGTACTCCTGCTGGAGCTGTGACAATCTGACCTCTGAATGTCCCTCTGTCTATTCTATTTTCTCAAATTCAAGACCCCCTCAATATTTCTTCTTCTCCTTTCCAATGTTTATTCTCAGCTAGGCAACACAGCTTTCAGAAAGTAGCAAAGCTTAGAATATACCCTAAAGGGAACGATCTCTAGGCAAGGAGGAAGAGAACTGCAAACAGGCACTGGTTAAGCCTAAATTGCAACTTCACAGGCTTTCCCCATCAGCAGCCCACAAAAAAGATTATTTGAAAAATCACAAGCAGGGGCTCAGATGTCATCCTTCTTTTAGGTATGGATTGATGACTAGAGAAAAATAATCCCCAGGTAATACTAGCTCATAAAGGGAAATAATTAGACAATGATAACAATGGGAGTAAAATAAATGTATAGGCTAAATAAAGGGAAATAGAATCAAAAGTGATTTAATATAGTTAGTCAGAAGATCCAGTGAAAGAATCATCACAAAAGGCATTAAAAATTTTCAAATTAAAAAGAGTAAATAAGAAGTTAAGAGATACAGAGGTGTCAATAATTAGTGCTAGTACCAGCATAAAAGAAATAAAGGAGGAAAAGACATATTTGGAGAATGATGACCAATAAGTTGTCTAAATTAAAAGTTATGCAGTACTACAGATAAAAGGGACCATAGAGTTCAATGAAGAATAGATTTTTTTAATTAAATTATATCGATTATGTTATTAAGTTGTCCTTATATTTCCCCTTTTGTCCCCGCCACCCAAACCCTCCCCACTCTTTCAGGTAATCCCCAAACCATTGTTCATGTCTATGGGTCATGCATACACATTCTTTGGCTACTCCATTTCCTATCCTGTATTTTACATCCCTATGATTATTCTGTAACTACCAATTTGTACTTTTTGATGCTCTCACCTCTTCACTCACTCACCCACCCATACCCCTTTCTATCTGGCAACCATCAAAATACACTGTGTACATGATTCTGTATTTGATCTCCTTTTTTGCATTGTTTGTTATTTTTAGATTCAATTGTTGATAAATGTGTATTTATTGCCATTTTATTGTTCATAGTTTTCATCTTCTTTTTCTTAAATACGTCCATTTAACATTTCATATAATAATAGTTTGGTAATGATAAACTCTTTTAATGTTTTCTCGTCTGGGAAGCTCTTTATCTTCCCTTCCCTTCTAAATGATAGCTTTGCTGGGTAGAGCAATCTTGGCAGTAAGTCTTTGCTTTTCATGGCTTCAAATGTTTTTTGCCAATTGCTTCTGGGCTGCAAAGTTTCTTTTGAGAAATCAGCTGACAGTCATATGGGGATTCCCCTGTAGGTAACTAACTGCTTTTGTCTTGCTGCTTTTAACATTCTCTCTTTATCTTTAATTTTTGGCATTTTAATTATGATGTGTCTTGGAGTGGGCCTCTTTGCATTCACCTTGTTTGGCACTCTCTGTGCTTCTTGTACTTGCATGTCTATTTCCTTCACCAAATTAGAAAAATTTTCTTTCATTATTTTTTCAAGTAAATTTCTAATTTCTTGCTCTTTCTCTTTTGCTTCAGGCACCCCTATGATGTGAATGTTGGACCTCTTGAAGTTGTCCCAGAGGCTGCTTACACTGTCATCATTTGGGGGAGTTCTTTTTGCTTCCTGTTGTGATTGCTTGGTTTTTGCTTCCTTTTGTTGCAAAGCATTGATTTGATTCTTGGCTTTATACATTTTACTGTTGTTTACCTGCAAAGTGTTTTTTGTTTCAATTACTGAATGCTTCATTTCTGAATGAATCTTTTGTATGCTGCTAAGGTCCTCACTAAGTTTCTTGAGCATCCTTATAACAAGTATTTTGAACTCTGCATCTGATAGATTGCTTATCTCCTTTTTGTTTAATTCTTTTTCTGAACTTTTGATCTGTTCTTTCTTGATTAGGCCATGTTTCTTGGTCTTCTCATTTTGGCAGCCTCCCTGTTTTTGTTTCTATGTATTACATAGAGCTGCTTTGATTCCCTGTCTTAGTAGCATGGCCTAATATAGTAGGTGACCTGTGGGGTCCAGTGGCAAGCCTCCCCTATCACCCAAGCTGGGTACTCAAGGTGTACTCTTCACGTGGGCTTAGTACACCCTTTTCTTGTAGTTGACCCTCAATCATTTTTGGCAGATCAATAGGAGGGATTTGCCCAGGCCAGTCAGCTGTAAAGATGGGCTGTGAGTCCTGACCACAATCCTCTTTCCTCCATGGAGGATTCACTGTGAGGGGGCAGGTTAGTAGTGTTCCAATGTGATCTGTAGCTGTCTACATGATGTACAGGCTCTGGGTTTTCCCAGGTGGTGCAGGCCAAGGTCAGCTCCCACCTGCGTTCTGCCCAGGGTCACCCTCCATGAGCTCTAAAGCAATCTGAGATGGCTGCTACTTAGGCTTAGCATGGAGATTCCCAGGTGAAGCCAAGCTGTGAATCTTGGCTGGCTGCTGCTAGTGGAAGCCTGGAGTCACTTAGCAAGAGTTATGGGGGTTGGAGGCTCACTGAGGCCTGCTGTTTCTTGTTTGATAGAATTTAGTAAGTTGTAAAGCATGAGCCAGGACAGCCATTCATATACAAGAGTCACCATTAACAGTTTGAGTGGGCCCATAAATTTGGTGGGATGGAGTCTCTGGGGATCTCCAGGATGAGGCCAACAGTGTTAGCCAGGTTGATGGAGTCTCAGATACGTCACCCACATTCTGGCTCTGTGGCTCTGTGAGTGGAGGACTCAGAAGAGGAACAATGGCATCTGCCTGCCTTTCTGACTAGGAGAAAGCTGTCCCCCAGCTTCTACCTTGATTCCAGGTACTTCAGTTCCTCCCTGTATGCCACTGATATCTTTTAAACTGATACCCTGGTGCTGGAGCTCAGAGGGAGTGAGCCTGAGTAAGTCCATGTGTAGATTCTTTAAGGAGGACTGCTTGGGATTCCAGAAGTTTCTCCTACCCACTGGTGTTTGCAGGCAGAAGTTATGGGGACTTATCTTCCTGGCACTGGAACCCTGGAATGGGGAGCCTGGTGTGGAGCTGGGACTCTTCACCCCTGAGTAATCCTTCCCAAATTGTTATCCACCACAGATGGATGTGAGACCAGCCCATTGCATACTTCCACCCCTCCTACCAGTCTGGATGAACATGGTTTATTTAATTCCATAATTGTTGGACTTCCATTCATCTCCATTTCTGATGGTTCTGAGTGATGGTTGTGATATATTTCAGTTATAATTTTGATGTGGTTGTGTGAAGAAGCAGGCTGTGTTTACCATGCTTCCATCTTGATCAGAAGCCCAGAACAGATTTTTAAATGCCTACATATGTTTTTATAATATCCAAAATACCCAATTCTCATAGAGAAAAAAATTGTAATCCACAAAGTTAAAATGATTCACCTAAAATAGGAGAGAAATCAAATTGATATCAAAATTTCCAATACTTACATTGAATAAAATATACAAAAATTTTTATTTTAAAGGAAAAGCATTTGAAAAAATGTTATATCCAGTGAATTATCATTTATATATGAGAAAGAACATTATGCCATTTCTAAACCAGCATAAGAAAATATAGTCTCAGTAAAGGAAATCATAATAAAGAAGAAGAGGAAGGAGGAAGGAGAGGAAGAAGTAAGAAAGAGGTGGGGAAAGATTGGAGGGATGGAGGAGGGAGGGAGAGAGGTATGTGGTTTAGGAAATATAAATAACAATAAAATAAGTCTTAGCATTATCTATAATAATTAATATAGCTTAAGCTAACTAATACAGAATTAGAGATTCTCAGAATAGTTTTTTTTACCCAGCAATATGTTGAATATAAGAGATGGTTTTAAATTAAAAAGAAACAAATTACATGTAAACAGATGGAGACTGATACCAAACAAATACTGAAGAACAGAATGCTTGAATATCAAATTTAATATGAGACAAAATGGAACTTAAAAAAAATTGAGGGATAAAAACTATTTTATAGAATGGAAATACATATCAATCACAAACATGTATGCCCCTAATAACATAGCCTTGGACTATAAAAGGCAATAACTTGCATGATGACAAAAGCAGATAAGCAAAGACATTTTGAACAAACATTTTAGTTATAAATGTTAATGTCTTTAGCACAAAAACTGAGAAATAAAATATACAAAAATATAAATGTCACATTGACAAATAATAAATACTTAAAAAATCAAAATCAAAAGTATGCTAATACTATCATAAATAAATTACTAAATGATAATTTTAAAAACCCATATATCAAATAATTAAAATAATACCACTAAATAATTTATGAGTAAAAATTAAGCCAGAAGAAAGCTATTAAAATTTGAGCAGAAAGACAATAAAAGCATGACATTACAAAGTTTGAGAGATACAATTATAACAGTATTTAAAGTACATTTATTAAAAATGTAAATAAGGAAGACAAAAACAATGAACTAAGTATTTGACAATAAGCTATGAAAGTACATACAGCTCAAGAGCAAAACAAACAAACATTTGACTAAAAAAGTGGGCATAGGGTTTGAATAGACTCCAAAGAGCACATATAAATGGCTAATAGGTACCTGAAAAGATACTCAGCATCAGTGATCATCAGAGAAATGCAAATCAAAACCTTAAAAAAGAAATTCTATCATACATTACAACATGGGTGAAGCTTGTAGACATGATGCTAAGTGAAAAAAGCCAGTCACAGGACAAGTACTACATGATAGGATATCTGAGGTAATCAAACTCATTGAGGCAATAAATTGAATGATGCAGAGATCTGCTGGATAACAAATGCATATAGTTAATAATACTGTACTGTATACTTAAAAGTATGGTAAGAGGATAGATACCATATGATCTGTTTTTACCACATTGTTTTATTTTTTTTAATTTTAATTGTTGTTCAAGTACAGTTCTCTGCCTTTTACTCCCATCCCAGCCCACCCTCCCAGCCCTCCCCACCTCCTTCCTGTTTCCACTCCCCCTTGTTTTTGGCCATGTATCCTTTATACTTGTTCCTGCTCTGCAGGGTTTGCAGGAAACACAATTTTTTAAAAAGAAGCTAAAAAAAGAATATCAACATAAACACAAAGAAACAAAAAAGAAATAATAAAGAGCAGAAATAAGTAAAAAAAGAAACAAAACATATAAATTGAAAACCATAATATTTTATAAAAGATTAATAATACAGATGAATTTCTAGCAAGTACAAACTAACAAACATAGAAGAAGAAAATGTGTATATACATACATGTGTGAATACAAACACATACACAGAAGGAAAAAAGAGAAATAAATACAAATATAACAGAAAATTTTATAAAGGAATAATACTTCTGAAAACCTACATAAATTGATATGTTTCTAGAAGAATATAAAATGCCAAGACCAGCACATAAAATATTACAAAATTTTGACGGACCAATGTTCAATTTTTCAAAAAACAAAATGATAACTAACCAAAAACCTAATCCACATTAAAAGCTATTGCAGGGATAGATTTTCTGATAAATTATACTAAACTTTCAAGAACTAAACATTTTTAAAAGTAGAAAAAGAGATAAAATAACCCTATCCATTTTTATGAAGCTAATATATCCTTGATACCAAAATTAGATGACAAGATAAGAAAATAAAAATATAAGTCAATTTCAAATTTAAAAATAGATGCAATGTCCATATAAAAATCTGCATGGAAATGTTTTTAGCAACTTTATTCATAACTTCTCAAACATAGAAGCCACCAATATGTCCTCCAGAAAGTGAATAATAAACAAACTGTGCCCATCCACACAATGGAATACTAGCGAGTGAAAGAGAAGAATAAGCTATGCAGCAACACCAGTGAATCTTACATGCATACTGTTCCATGAAAGGCAGATCGGTAGACACCAGGGCTTTGTGAAGGGGAAGGGTCGAGTAGGTAAAGCACAAGGATTTTTTAGGACAGTAAAACTCTTCTGTATGGTACTATAGTAGTGCACTCATGCCATCATGCATTTATCAAAACCTTAATAACAGTGAAAGTAAACTAAATGGGTATTTACTGATTTATAAATAAATTTGTTTAAAACAAATAATATGTATATTTTTAAGGATTTACAAGCATTTACACTATTCCAGGCACTAATTTTATACTGCATATATATTAATGTATTTACTTTTCAAATAACCATACATGAATTAAGAAACTGAGGCTCAGAGAACCAGAATAGCTTGCCCTGCCACACTGGCAAGGTGAGGAGTTGCATGCAGGTTCTAATGCCTGAATTCTTTTTTGTTTTTTTTATTGATGAGAGAGAGAGAGAAACATTGGTTTATTGTTCCACTTACTTATGCATTCATTGGTTGATCCTTGTATGTGCCCTGATCAGGGACTGATGCAACCATGATATATTGGGACGATGCTCTAATCAATTGAGCTACCCAGCCAGAACCTGAATTCTTAAACAGTGTGCCATACTACCTCTTTTGTGGCACATGGTTTAGGGAGCATATATCAAACATATTGTACTATTTGTGTGGCAATTGTGAGAGGGAGAAAAAAGAAGTAGGAAGAGAAAATGAAAGGAGAAATTACTAAAACATAACAAAAAAAGGGTACTTGTACAAAGACTGATGATGAAAGTGAACCAGACTGAGGAGGATGATTAACTTAAATCTGTGCATTTGATGTTTTAAAAAAATACTGATGTTAGCCAGAAAATTCTGATTACTCTTCAATCTTAGATAACCAAACATTTTAGATGCATGTTTTTAACTAAATGAGCAACTTTGTAGACCCTAAATGCCTTGCCCAACAGATTCAGAAATACCTGCCTAGAACATCTGAAGGACAACTTCCAGATCCCTTAACCCTACAAGCCTACTCACAACTCGCTTAGACTATAGTGCCAAACCACATAGTCCTGATTTGTGCTTGAATTTACTGAATGAAATTTCCTCCAAGTGGAGAATTTCTTCTAATTGAAGATCAGTGCACTGTCCAGCACATAGCTTCTACCCACCTCCACCTAGAATACCTATTTCCCCAACTACTTTTCTCCTACTCTGTTTTGCCCCTCAGCTCTGACACAACAGTCCTACATGACATGCATGTGGCCTTATAGATACCAATCAGTATCTTCTCATCCTCTTGTCCATACCTGTATTCAACCACCAGACATCTAGTCCTCACTATGTGCCACACACTGGCCAAGTACCAAGGACACAGGGACAAATTGGACACTAATCCTAATGACAAGAAGCTCACAGTTTAGGAAGGAAGACCAACATACAAATAAATGAATAAAGTACAATGAAATCTACCTAATTGGATTACCACTGTATTTAAATAAAATAATGTACATAAATAATATGTTTATAAAAAGTACTGTGGTCATTTAATAGCTATATCTACTTCCACAGAGCTTCCCCCCAATAGACATCAATTTAATTATGCCATTTATTTATTCGGTAATCAGGTACTGTGAAAGGTGCTTAGGCAGAGTCAGCTAACTGAATACTCAAAAGCTGTACTCCTCTTTCCAAAGTATTGAAACAGTTTTCACTGGGAAGTAGTTGCATAACTAAGGGTCATATTTTCCAACAGTTTCTGCTTCTAGGTGAAGCCAGGCATATTTATTAGAATAACTTTAGCCAGTGTAGCAAACAGATTTCAACATTTCAGTGACTTAACACAATAAAAGTTTATTCTGGCTTTCTGCAATAAAATGGAAGTAGTTGTGGTGAGTGAAGTGAGGAGCATTCTATAAGGTCGCCCAGAAATCCAGGTTCCTTAGCTTTGTGGTTCTGTCATGCCCTGCAGCCTTATCATCACTGGAAGGAAAACGAGATTGAAAAACGCTCTTTTAACCACCATAGCCCAGATGTGACATACATTACTTCCATTTATCTTGCATTAGTGAGAAACTAGTAATACAGTCCAGCCTCATGCAAGAAGAGACTCAGTAGTACCTGTCTGGACAGCTATCTTCCAGTGACAAATCCATACAACTAAAGAAAAAGCATAAATTTTAATGGTTTCATGGGACTAGTTCTAACCAATGAAATGTAAGAAGTACATAGCATCATTCATGAGCCAAGGTGGCAAGGCAGTCAGTGTATTTCTTCCCCTTTATTTCCCTTCTCCCAGGTGGAAGGCCCTCAAGGATGACTGAGTGAAAAGTTTTGTTTGTCAAATCAGCACACAGAAGAAGACTCCTACTAACTAGAAATGCCAGTTTGAACTGTAATGTGATCAAGAAATAAGTTTCTTCTAAGTTCACCCATTAACATACTGGCATTTGTTTTTGTTGCAACAGCTAGAATTGCCCTGATTAATGATATACTATGATTCACTATTTAAAACTCTATAAATGATAGCTCAATAAATGGCTCAGCATCTTGCATGGCACAGAGCTAGAGTCAATAAATACTGTATACTTGCCTATTTGTAATTTCTTTAACGTCTTTTTGGAAATAGGTAATCCTCTTTCTGGTTAAATGACTCCCACACACTTGCATTCATCTCAAAGGCCTTCAGGATGTGGCTGTGGCCCTGCTGCTGCTCATATTAATGTGCAAAAGCACAAATATATCAGGTTCACATTTAGTGTCAGGAAAAAAAAACCTGGGAAAACTTTCTCTACAGCGTATTTTCTCACTTGCCTATTCATTTTTCAGAGCTCTCTTCCAGCTCTTTTTTGTGATATGAAAAGATATCTTGCTTTTGAATTTCAACAATTTAATCTACACAGCCATTTTTTAAATAAATATGAATATTTACCATTATAAAATCTATGAATTATTAAAACTTTTGAGAACAAATCTAATGTGATCCAAAGCCTTTATAAAGATTTAAAAAAAAAAGGCCAGATGTCATCTGTATTAGTCAGCTAGGGTTGCCATAACAAAATAGTACAGACTGGGTGGCTTAAAAAATATAAAGGTATTTTTTCACAGTTCTTGAGGCTGGAAATTAAAGATCAAGGTGCTGGTTGGCTTGGTTTTTCCTGAGGCCCTCTCCTAGGCTTGCAGATGGCTGCCTTTCCACTGTGTCCTTTTCTCTATGCATGCTCCTGGTGTCTCTTCCTTTTCTCATAAGGACACCAGCACCTATTGGATTAGCATCCTACCCAGATAATCTCTTTTAATTTTAATTACCTCCCTAAACACCATCTCTAAATATAGTTATTTTGGGTATTAGAGCTACAAAATATGAATTGTGTAGGGAGAGAAGAGGCACAATTCAGTCCATAACATCATCCTTAGAGGCACGATATCTTTATTCCCAAGGAACTCATTGCTAAGTGTGCCATACAACTTGAAATAAAATCTATAGCTCTACCACAAAAATCAAAAGTAATTGTTGAAGAGTGATATCATCAAAATGGCAAAATAGGAGTTTTGTGCCATCTTCCCCCCGCCAAAATACTAATTTTTAAATCATTTTTTAGATGTTGTTTGAATATACGTATCTCCATTTTCCCTCTGCCACTTTCCCCTACCCCACCCACCACCTCCTCCCACCCTCAATCCTACCCCCCTTTGGCTTTGTCCATGGGTCCTTTATACATGTTCCTTGATGACCCTTTGACAGTCACCCCAGATAAGAGTGCCTTTGTAGAAGTCTGATAGTCCAGCAGAGAAATCCCAGCACACCAATGGGGGGGAAAATCAATACTGGACATATTGAAGGGGGCAAAAGGCACAATTTCACTTGATCTTTGTCACTCCTTTCCCAAGATGGCACTGTTCAGTGTCAGTGGGAACTTTCTAAGCCCCCCATGAAAATGGTGATAGAGTTTGAGTGAGCAACTGGCTTCTCTAACTGTACAGGACTCTGCCAAAGCCCACTTCTTTCTTTCCACATTCAGAATACTGAGGTGTACTGCACAACTCAGGGTGGGAAGAGGGTCTGGGAGAATAATAGCTGCCACTTAGAGGGTATCAAAGGAATGTAAATCCTATGAAATGCATCACAGATTCCATCAAGAAGCCTGTCCATAGCCAGTGGGAATACATTGCCTGTGATCTCCCCAATTGGCTCATGATACCCCCATTGCTCAGTGTACCCCACATCCAATGATATGACTATCTTAAAACAGTGAAACTGTGAACAGTAAAATGATCGATGGTTGGGGAGGAAGGATGGACACATAGACAAAGCCCAGAGGATTCTTAGAGCAGTAGAACTACTCTTTATGGTGCTACCATGATGGATACATGTCATTCTAAATGGTCCAAACCCACAGAATGTACACCCTAGTGAGCCCTAGTGTAAACTATGGACTCTGGGTGATAATGACATATCAGTGTGGATTCACCAATTCTAACAAATGTACCACTTTGGTGGGGATGTTGACAATGGAAGAGGCTACGCATATGTGGGGACAGAGGACACATGGGAAATCTTTGTACCTTCTCTCAATCAGGCTGAGAACCTACAGCTGTTCTATAAAATAAAGTCTATTTTCTAAAAAACTTAGAAGCATAGCTGTAATATCATTTTTATAGCTACTTACAAGATTATTTTAATAAACAAGGTTTTTCTAATCAGTAATTGTGATTTTCTTTGACCTGCATTTCTTTTACCTGTTTATATAAGTAAGGAATATTGTTATCTCTACTCCAAACTAGTACAATCCACAGGTTACCCCAGGTTACCGGAGAAAGAAGGCATTTACTGGCACTATGTAACAAACACAATGCTCAGTTTTATACACATTAGCTTATTTAATCACCTTATGAAGAAAGGATTATTATCCTTATTTAGCAAATGAGAAAACTAAGACTCAGAAACATTATATTATTCAAAATCACTGAACAAAAGGAAAGAGAATATTATTGCAGAAAGTTCATAGACTTCAGAATGAAGGAGATAAAAATCTTGTCAATTACTAGCTATAAACTTGGGTCAGCAACTTAATAGCCATAGGACCTGACTGAAATAATGTCTATAAAAGCCTGCTTCATAGGGACTGTGATTTGACCCCACATCTGCCTGACTCCACAGTCTGTGCTCTGTGCCTTCCAAATCTCCCTGCACCAGAAAGCTGCCTGGTGCATATTGGGGGCATGTGTTTTTGCAGAGTGCAGAGCTGGAAAAGAATTATTATATACAGCAACCTTAAAAATTGAGTATGTAAGTATTAATGTATTTTTATTTAATATGACTTCCTGAAAAACCTGTCTACTAAAGATTCCATTGAAATTATTAGCCTACAGACATTTATGGATACATGACATGCAGCTCTAATAAAAATGAATTAACCCTCTCTTTCATATTTTATACTGCATCAGGCACTGAAAACTAAGTCTGATGTAATAGATCTCTTTTGTGGTTTTAATCATAACAATTGTACTAAATGACTCTTTTTGTGCATGTGATAACATCATAATGGAAAACTAAATCGATAGCATATTTCTCAATCTAATTATATGCCTTGCATTTCTAAGCCAGTTTTAATGAAATACAATAAGTTGTAGTGTGGAAATTAGGAGAGGCTTAAAAAAACGCAGTTGCAAATAATACTGTCAGTGACAGGAATAGATGTATGAACTATGTCAGTCTACGAGAACAAGGCCTTCCCAGTGGGCTTGTACAATAAAACGACAACAAAAAACCCTGGGGAGGATGATCCAAACAAATAGTCATTTTCAGAAACAATCATTGTCACAGAATACACCTAAACTATAGCAGTTCAAAAATAGATAAGGAGCATCAGAGACTACAAAGTTACGTACACATAGACCTCACATGTGTGTCACAGTTTGGCCACCAATTTACAAACACATCACACCTTCATATGATTTTTAAATAGCTTCTTTCCTTATTAGAGGAGGAACTCATGCTCATTATAGAAACAAAAAATTATGTTAACCCAAAATCCCATACCCAGAGATAATCATGGTTAACATTTCACTACAGTGCCTTTGCTTTTGTTTTATTTTTTAATACTAATGCTAAATACAGTGTGGGGCAAAAGTAGGTTTACAGTTGTAAATATGCAAAACAGAATTTATTCTTGTATTATTATTTATTTTATTATTTTTGATTCAAACAACTTTAAACTTAGTTTTGAACATGCTGTATTTAAAATGAGGCACTAATCTGTTAAAAGCAAAGTCAGGTAGTTTGAACTAATAAACAAACAGGCCCTAACATAAGAATACATTGCTTTTATAGGTCCTGTATTACGTTCCTAGGGCTGCCATAACCAAGAACCACACACTGGGTGGTTTAAGCAAGAGACGTTTGTTTTCTCACTGTTCTGGAGGCTGTGAATTTGAAATCAAGGTGTCAGCAGGGTTGGTTTCTTCGGAAGACTGTCCATGGCTGGTGGTTGGCCATCTTCTCCCTACGTCTTCACATGCTCTTCCCTCTATGTTTGCTTTTTGTCCATATTTCCTCTTTATTTTTTAAGGAGACCAGCCACATTGAATTAGGGCCCACCCTCAGGACCTCATTTTAACTAGTTACTTCTTTAAAGGCTCTGTTGCCAACACAGTCAAATTCTGAGGTATCAGGGAGTAGGACTTCAATATACAAATTTGGAAGGACACAATTCAGCCCACAATAGACGTTAACTGTGACAACACAAACACATCATATACCCAATAGGAAGATAACATGTTCTAGACCCTACAGCAGGCACTAGAGACATAAAAATTAGTAAACTAGGTCCCTCCCTAGAAGAAACTTAAATCAGTGGGTGAAGGAAAGATTATTTAGCAAACATCATTGGGAAATTTATGAATGCTCTGGGGAAAATATAATAAAGGTTCACCTTATACTGTGTACCAAAATAAATTACATGCTTGGTAAAATGATGTTAGGAAGTGGGGGAGAAGAAATAGGAGGTAGAAGAAGGAAGAAGAGGATGAAGAAAGCAAGGGAAAGGGAAAGAAGAGAAAAGGGAACAGGAGAGTGGAGAAGAAAAAATTAGAAAATGGAAATGAGTTTTATCTATCTTACCTATTAATGGGGTAAGTAGTTTGTTTTTAATACAGTCATTTATTCTTGATAAGCATTAGCTGACCATTTACCACAAGGCAGGTGTGCAGCTAGGCACAGAAATGGACCAGATTATGTTAGTGCTTAGGTACATTGAAAGGAACCTCTTGGATTGCTTATAATATAAATATAAGTTCACATTTTTTTACTGGCCTATTCAACATTGGTCACATCTCCCTATATGAAAGTCATGAGCTGTAGGCAGTCAATATGATCCTGCGTAAGTTGTTTTCAAGACATTTTTGTAAATCACATCTTACAGAAATCCACAAAGAAGAGTTGGCTGTTTCAAGGAGCCCTGGAGTGAACCCTGTGGTAAAATGAAGCATCCTATGTAAAGGCAGGAACTCGGCCTTCGATCCAGTGCTGTGTCAGTCCCAACTGTCATACCTGTGTCCTGGCTTGCAGGTTATGCCTGAGCGCTCAACTGTGTTCTCAATGTCTGTCCTTCTGCCTTGGATTACAAACCCCTGGAGGTTGGCCCACCACATCTGTTCCCTTTATTGTGTTTCTGTCACAATGTAACATTTACAAAGAGATTTTAGTAAATGCTTTTTAGACGTGCAGAAACAGATCTCAGCAGGCAGTGTCCACTGGGCTACATTGAGGAGCTGCCCTATACATCCTGCTTCTAAACAGCAAGGCCCTAATATGCATGCCACTGCACTGCCAGCTGTAGGGAGCAGGTCCCCAGGATCCCTCAGTCCTATCTGTAATCCCAGCAACAGAGAGGAAAAATTATTTGAAGGGATGACCAAAGAGTAAGAGAGTTGGAGACCCCTTGGGAAACTGCAAGAGGCTCGGTCTGAGCTATATTTTGTTGCTCACTCAGTGCTTTGAGGAATTCAGGCTTTTCTGTAAGCTTCCAGGTAGGCAAGTGACAGTTGCGGTCCTCCCCAATGGGAATCCTCCCATACTGGTACCACATTGCACAGCAGCTTGCTCTCAGAATCTAATTATCGACTCAGAAGATATGAATAAATCTCTGCCTTTTATCTTGGGTTCAGAGAAATACTTGAGCCCACAGTTGCCTTTCTAATAAGTACTTTTATAGTGTCATGGCTAATAAATGAGTGGTATGATTTCTAGCTGACGGTTGGTCAATTTAATCAAAATGTAGGGAACAGAAAATTGTTCAAATTCAATATTCACAAATACAAACATGTGCCCAGAATGATACCAAATATATATATATTTACCTAAGGAATATATATATATATTTATCCATGGTATAATTAAGTCATTTTAATGTTTTACCAATTTCCCATTTAGTAATATTTTCCATTTTTATTTCTATCTTACTAAAATTATTTTCATGAATACCAACTGCTTTCCATGTATATTTCATAATAGAGTTTTCATTCATTGATTTCTTTTTTGTCCACATCAAATTGAATGATAATAGTTTCTGCCATTGTAAGTTTTCTTTGAGGGCCATTATTTCTACAGATTCTAATTCTCTTTACTCAATTCTTCATTTATACATTTTGTTAAAATGATTTTATTCACTCACTAATATTATCAAATTTTATCATACCTAGTTATGACCATTGATAATTTTGTTAGATTATGTCTTAAAAAACATTATTTCCCTACTTGATTTTTGCATTTTTCAACTTTACCAATTTTTTTGTCTATAACACATTTAAACATGTATAGTTTTAACTGTTGCAAATTTTTTAACTTTGATTAATTCCATCAATAATATCCTGTTATTTAGATATAAAATGAGGTATTTTATTATTTGTAAAGGTAAATAAAAATCAGAAGGAGTCAACATATCTGTGAAGTCAAATGTAGTGTAGTGAAAACTCCTTACTTCATTCAAATACAAATAGCCCTGGAAAGGTCAACCACCATTTATTCCAAGGTCACCATTTGGAATATGGAAAAAGTGATTCACATCACATGCTTTCCTGAAAGATGAAAATGGAGGTTTTCACTTTCCCAGCTGCCTGGCAGCTGAGATATGAGCATATAACCTGGTCTCCATCTGTCCCTTTTTCCTCCCTGAAGTTTTGACTCAACAACTGGAGAAACAGAGCCCCCAAAATGGAAGAACTGTCTCCTGGAGGCACAGCTGTGGCAGCAGGGACACACAGAGCCCTGGAATGATCACAAGAGCCTCAAATTCCATGCTAAGGGGGGTAAACTTTACCCTGCAGGGATTGGGAGCCATGGAGGGCTCTATTTGGGGAGCCATATGCTCAGATCTGAGATGTAGAAGGATGTCTCTGGCAGCAGCATGGAGAACAGATTGAATACAACAAGTCTGGAGACAGACCTCGGCGGGGAAGCCTGCACCACAGTTCCGCATTTTCCCAAGCAAGACACTGGGTGCCAACACTGCTACCCTGATCTTTACAATGCAACCAGAAATTCCCTACTCCCATTCTTTCTATCTGACAGGCTTGTACACACATTTATTTCAATATGGAACAAACAATAAAAACTATATTTATAACACTAAATATTTGTTGAGAATATAGTTTACACCACTCACTGCTATTAATCTCATCATGAGGTTCAGAAAGGTTGACTAACTTGTTCAAGTTTGCCCAGGTAGTGAGCAGTGAGCCTGGATTTAAATTTAGTTTTATTTCAGAGCCTTTGTATATTATTAACCCACATCATACTGTTCCCCCAACAAACATTTGAATGTGTCATGTATTTTGATACATATTCTTTTATTTAATCCTTATGGCTACTCAAGGAGGCAGCTATTATTATTTTAATGCAGAGAAAAGTGAATTTTGGTAAATTTAAGTAATTTCTCCAGAGCTGGTCTATCTAACTATAAAGTCACGATAATTCTCTGTAAGTTCCTTGCTCATAGATGGTTCCTGATGCATATTGGCCTCTTCTTGTCTATCTGTTCTGGCTGTTTCTGTCATGTCCATGTACCCGGGTTACAGGTACACAGGTAACAGGTCTGATGACACCTTTATCCAACACCAGCTAGTGCACACTTCTACTGAGATTCCAGCTTGACTGTAGGACTGGAAAATTCAATTATTTATTGTACCTTCCTACCCAGATCCTTTTCCAGCCCACAGGCCCTGCTACCTAAATGACTATGTTGCATATTACATGATTCTGCTCTTTCACCACAGCTGATTGTCCCTAAAATCAGATAATCAGGCATCCTTTCTTGAAAATGTTAAAATGAGTGCTAAGAAGATGGGTTAAGTTGCTGTTGGGAACTGCAGCTCAAAGGTAAAGAGTCAGGAACAGAAGCCTCACAATGCCCCAAGGGCAAGCGAAGGACAGAGGGTACAAAACCAAAGCAGACGCCTAGAGGCTCAGGTGGCAGAAAGAAATGAATGCAGCAAAAGTGCCCACGGACAGGTAAGAATTTTGAGGGTGGGGAGGCCATGCAGCTAATGAGAGAGGAAGTGGGAAGTCATCAGTGCTGCCGTATTTCCTACCAACTCCTTTGTTTCTATCCAAGTGTGTCCCTACACAACACCTTTTTTCTCAGTAATGTGGGTGACACCCTGTTTCTCACCACCCAAAGAGCCAAACTTAAACAACAAACAGCCACTCAATCTTGAGGGTTTCCTATAAAAGACCTTTGGGTTTCAAATCCAAGAGCAAGATGGGAAAAAGTCAAACTATAAAGTCAAAATGTAAAGCCTTGAGGCCTTAAACTAAGCCCCTCACCTCAGCTGCCAACCCACACGGTTATCCTTCCCGTTCTTCTCGTGCCTCTTCTTCGCACCCTCCCACCAACCCTCAAGAGCTTCATTCAGTCTCTTTAGAGCACAGGATGGCTGGGCTGTGGGCAACCTTCCTTTTATCTAGAACTCCTGTTATTTATGTGATTTGACCTCTCTAGCCCTTCAAGCTCTGCGGCTCAGGAATGGATTTTTGCTGTTGTTCATTCACTGCTGTTGCAAGCACAACCCAGATCTGACCCTCTCTAATTTCTGGGTCTTTTAACCCTGCTTTCAGAGCAAGACACCGGAAGGAAACATATCTTGACTTATTTTTCTTTACTGATGATATTTCAAGTCAATTTTGTCCAGCAACCACATGTACCATCATTACTAATGCGATTTAAAAGGTGAAGGTCTGGATTCTGGCAGCTTCACCAAACCTCTACATTTATTTTCAAACAACATTCTCACAGACCCCTGTAGTCATGAAAAGCTGCATTTGACAAAGGTAAAAACTTGAGTGCATTTGGACTTGACTCCTCTGATAAATGACTCCCATGCACTCCTTGAAGGAAGAGGCCCCATGTGGCTGTGATGCAAGCAACTCACTATGTTCCAAATCTCTGTGTGTCTGCCTTAGTGGGAGTTTACTGGAAAGTGAAAGAGAAAATGATGTGGAAATAATGACTCAGCAAAATTGCCTTATTTTTATCTTGCTGTTTGCCCCTTACTCACTCTGCAATGTGCAAACACACATATGTGCACATGCTTACACACACAGTTGTCTGGAATACAAATGAGCAGAGGCCAAGTAGGTCAACAGCATGATATCTTTTTCACTTGCTGGTCTCTTCTGCCTGCAGTTCCTGTCATTTCCAGTTCTGGGTGGTGGAGGCAAGTTGAAGGGGGTTCTGTAGTATTTCTAAAGGTACTGAACTTCTCCCTGGGAAAGACAATGCAGATATCCTAGTACCTCTTTGGGAATGACTATCAGAACTTTCCCTTACTAATAAGAGGAGCAAGTACTTGGATTTATGGAGTGAGTGAGGAAAGGCAGAGTGGAAGATATAAAAAGAGTTCATTAATAATAAAGTCTGTATTTTATAATTTTTAAATAAAAAATATATATTTCTCTCATAATTTGAAGAAAAGTAAGTAAATATTATTAAAATTTTTCAACTCATCATCCCCATAACTATATCATTTTTTTAGGCTGCTCAAATATACCAGTTTTGGTAGGCTTGTACACCCTAATATAAAGCTTTATGTCTTAGGCTGGTTCCCCATAAAATGTCTGAGTCAAAAGTTTTCACAGCATACTTGATTGGGGAGTACAGGTCCATGGACACAGGAGATGGAGGAAGAGGAGTGGGGCTGGGAACAATGAACGCATTGCCTGGCTGGTCACAACTCAGTCACAGATGTCTTCTGAGAGATCCTATGAAATTACTGCTTCTCTATACAAGCTAAATATGGAGAAGAAGGGAGAAATATCCCACTGGTAAAGTTCATCCCATGGGACTTCAGCTCCCTCACAAGTCCAACTTGTGTTACCCAGCCCCTTGGCAACCTCAAGGAAGCCAGATCCCTGGAAATAGCTAAGGTGTGAGTCACCGCAGGAGTGAGGTGGGGAGCCAGAGGCTCTCCTTGCTTGTACATGTGCAGCCTGCAGCCCTGCTGCCCAATCATGGTGAGCCAGCACGCACGTATCACACTGAATGTTGGAGCACTGTGGTGTTTCCTGTCTTTGTAGCTTCAAGGAATCTCCATAACAGGAGCCACATCAATAAGGGACTAGAAACAAGTGAAGTAACCATGACAACTTGACCCTGCCACAAAGGTGGTTACAGAACTCAAGATCAAAAACTCCCCTCTTCCTATGGGAATACAATCATTGTCACATTGTCATCCTAGAAGGCCATCAGTACCACCAAGCAGAAAACCAGGGCCAAGAACTTATGAAACAGTGCACACAATGGGTCTGGCAGAACATCTAATAAACACCAAATAACATCTAAAACTTAAATAGCATCTCTACCAATTACTGGTGTTGTAATCAGGCAAGTTTCTTAAATCAATTAGTTAACATAGGTTAAGCTGTTACGTAAGAGAAAAGTCCCTAAATCTCAGTTGCTCCATCATAATAAATATTACTTTTTGCTTATGTCTCAGAAAAGTGTCAGTTAGAGCCCTCCTCAACTTATAGTGATAGCATCTGGGATAGAGGCCTCCAAGGTCACCACAAAAGGGCAAAATATGGCTAGGGATTGTGCAGAATGTTTTTAAAGGTCAATCTTAGAATTAACTTATGTCATCACTCCTGCCCACATTCCACCAGACAGAACTCAGTTCATGACTTAATCTAGCTGCAAAGGAGGCTGGAGAGTGATGGGGTTGTGTAGTCTGTCTGTGTGCTCAAAAAATGCTGTGCTGAGTACATGGCATTATCCCTACCATATTTAACTTTCCTGGACCTTAGTGTGACCTATACCTTGAAGATAATGATTCTTTTTTCCTTTCTCCTCTTCCTTTTTCTCTCTCTCATGGTTTAATGTGAGAATTAAATGAGGAGATGTTAATAACATTATCAAGTTCAAATAATAAATGTCAAGAAAATGGTGTGATAATAGTGACAAAAGAGGTGGCAATGATAATAATTGTTGTAGTCAACATAGTAATGCAATTACTACTGAAATACTACTATTAGGATTTAGTGACCACATTTTCTTCCATATGTTAGAATCTTAGATCTAAGGCAGTCTATTTTCTGTCTTCAGTCTCTTCTAGTGAGCAATTATCTCATATTCTGAGGTCAGAGTTCCCCTAGCTCAATTTCTCCTTAGGACAAACATCCAGTACCCAAAATGTTTGACTATCGTAACAGGTTCTTGTTTCTTTCCTTCTGTGTTCTGTTATTTTTCACACGTCCCAACCTCCCACCCTCTCAGTTGGGAAGATTCTGTGACTATCACTTGGCCCAGCCCTGGATAGCTTTGCTTATGTGGCCACAAATTGGAGCCAACCAGCATCAGGGAAATTAATCAGAGCATCAGGAGTTGGTCCTTTCTTCACAACGGAGCCAGTTTTTCTAATTACCAGCTCATTTATGTAGTCACTATATACTTACTGGGTACCTTATATGTGCCAAGAGCCATGCTGAGCACTGGGAGTATGGAGAGAAATAAAATGTGGCCCAGGCATTTTAGGGGGAGGGACACAAAAGGCAGCATAAAAAGACAGTAATAGTCCAAGGGATTACATTTCCTTGAGGAGGACAGATATGAAGCTTTTTAGAAGGGATTGGTTATTGTCAGGTAGGTATCACAGTGATGGATTAAGAAAGCCTGTTTACATCTTACTCCATAGAAAAGAGGGCTGACAGGACATGACACCTTGGATCTTAACTAACCATTTGGAATGCACAGTTAGGCTCTAACCCTAAGGGTGTCTGAGAACAAAGATCTTCAGTTGGTCAGGTAGGCAGTCCACAGATGATCAGGGAATCCATAGCCCAGGACTTGCAGAGGAAGCAAGCTCAACATACTCATCCAGGCTTCACCCAGACTTTGGTTGGGAGGTAACGTGCTTTACCCAGACCCCATTTATAGCAAGAAATGGTCCTTTAATGTCCTAATCCATAGAACTAAGGGTTGAATCCTTAGTTCTTAGGCCTGGGAGTGAGATTGTTAGACCACCTTATCTCTTACAACTGGGTCAGGTTGAAACCACAAACCAGTATTTTTAGAGCTTTCCTGAGTTCATAACATCTAGATGCCCACGCTCTGTCCTGAGTTTCTTAGAGTTCCTGATTCTAATGACAGCACATTGTCATGGGAAAATATTGGCATCTAATTCAGTTAGGAGTTATTTTCCTTTAATGAAAGTAGTTCAGAAATTGAAGTTTAGGGCCAGTAAGGCAGTTCTGTGTTTATCAATATCAGACTCCCTTTATCAGGCTTCTCTGCCTGAGTAGAGTAGTGCAGATAATTTAGGATGATGAGAATGGAAACTGACTGTGCCTGATTAATGATCATTGCTTTGTTTTAATTTACTCCTCTGCCCTGGCTGGTGTAGCTCAGTGGATTGAATTCAGGCCTGCAAACCAAAGGGTCACAAGTTCAATTTGCAGTCAGGGCACATGCCTGGGTTGTGGGCCAGGTCCCCAGTAGGGGGTGCATGAGAGGCAACCACACATTGACATGTCTCTTCCTCTCTTTCTCCCTCCCTTCCCTTCTCTCTAAAAACAAATGAAATATTTTTAAAACATTTAATCATGAAATTTCAGCAATTAGAGAATAATGTTTGCCACTTCCTTAAAAATTAATCTTTACCCCATAAAAGTAAAATTAAAATCAGTAGTTGATTCCTTCATACATATAGGTTGGTTTAAAAAATACTATTAATGCTGAATAAAATGTTGAATTTTTCAAAGGCATGGAAAAAAATAATCATTTTGGAATGCAGTACTAGTGTCTTAGCATGTTCAGGCTGCTATAACAACATACCTAAGTGGCTTATAAACAACAGAAATCTATTTCTCACAATTCTGGACGCTGGGAGGTCCAATATCAAGGTATCACCATGGTCATATTTGGTGAACAATTTCCTGGTTCAGAGCCAGCCCCTTTTCTCTGTTTCCTCACATGGTGGAAGGAGCTAGGGTCTCTCTGGAGTCTCTTTTATAAGAGGACAAATGCCATTTATGAGGGCTGTACCCCCATGATATAATCACCTCCCAAAAGTCCCACTTTCTAATACCAGCACATTGGGATTTAGGATTTAACATGAGGCTATGGGGGGAACATCAATATTCAGTCTATAACAAGTAGGAAAATTAGGTGTCTTAGAGAAGACAGGATTTTATGAGTGCAAAGTGGGAACAAGCCTGTTTTAATTTCAGTCTCAGGAATTTATCACAAGGGTACAAGGGAATTTGGATTGCTGTGATACCACTTGATTCTTACTCATGGAATCATTTGTCTTCTAGTATCTTGAAGTTGAGCAAATATTTCAGGCTTCAACATTTCTAATGACACAATCTGTATCCTAACTACCTGCTTTTCTGTTTTCATCTGTTAATTCCACATGCCAAAACAAACAAACAAAAAACTGAGTACTGCATTGAGGTAATGCTAGCCACCATGACAAACTCAAAAGTGTATAAAAGCTCAAATACAACAAAAGTTTCTTATTCAAGTATAGTCCACAACAGTTAACCTGATTGGAGACGACCTTATTCCTGAGGATGATTCAAGTGGCCCAGATTCTTTCCATCATGTGATTCCACCATCTTCAACACATGGTTTCTGAAACTACTGTGCTTGTCTCCCACAAGCCAGTGGTAGGAGAAAAGAACATGGAAGACACCTCATGAGAAGTTTCAAAAGCCAAGGCTGGGAAGGGGCATGTATTGCTTCCACTTCTTCCATTGGCTGCACTTCATCAAATGGCCATGCTTAGCAATAACTTAGACAAGGAAGTATAGCCTGGGTCATGCCCATGAAGAAGAGGAAGAGGTTTGGTGAAAGCTACTCTCTTCCACCATAAGTGCCTGCTCTGTTCCAGGCATTGGGCTGCGTACTGGGAAGACAGTAGTTAACGCAGACATGGCCTCCCCTCAAGAAGCCAAAAGTATAGAGAACAATGAAGAGCTGCAACAAATAGTCACAAGTACGTGAACACATATTGAAACAACTCCACTGCAAATACTATGATAACATAGAGTACAAGGGGAAAATTTAATAAATAGTATGATCTATGTTACAGGGGACTATGATGCATAAGAAGAAGTAGGAATGAACACAGTTGAGAGGGAGAGAGAGAGAGAGATGGTGTGTGTATACACACATGCACAAGCACAGACACACATGCAGTCTTTACGAGAAGCATTCCAGGGTGCAGTTACAACATATGTAACAGCCTGTGGCATAATAATACCATTGGTTCCATCTACTCATTCAGAAAGTTGAGTGCTCACTCTATGCCAGGTATTCTGCCGGTCTCCATAGAAGATTCCAAAATGGAGAATGCAAAATCCTGCCACTACCTTGAAGAACACATTTTGATCCATTAGGGACAAGATCTTACAAATAACCTCACATATGTGATATGATTTCATTTATGAACAAGGACCTTTATGACACTGAGTGATTATCCTCCTTCCATTTATTAAGCAAACTATTGAGTGTACTTCTGGGATACAAATGGCATTCTCTTAACTCAAAGACCCAGCTTTATCCCACCTGAAAACAGGATAAAAATTTTAATATCCATCATCTTCACAGCCTCATTTTAGGAAAATCCTTCCAAGCATATTATTGCGCATGACATTTCTGTTAACAGCCACAGTGCTACCCTCTACCCTCCCCAGACTGCTCAGATCAGTGATCAGAGCATGAGTTCACAACGTCCAAATAAGGTGGCAATGCACTGACCAGTATTTTTCTGCTTATGCTCACAGGAATTGTAGCAGTTGTATTTTATAGTAAGAATTCAATATCAAATTTATCCAATCAGATTCTGTCTCTTAGTATGACAAAATCAAATTCTGATTTCTCTTAAGATAAAATGCAGACTTAAAAAAAAATTTGTACACAGCAATGCTTCCTAAATTGTACTAGCTGGATAAGAATTTACAAAAACAAACAAAAGAACAGCTGAGTTGTTCTGCATGTAAAGTAATAGGAATGTTGGAGCTGTGATCTAAGGAAACATGTCTGCAAGCAGGACCTGAACATAAACACAGCAAGTGAGGTTGTCCCCATGGGAAGGGAGCTGGGCAGTTGAGACATGTAGTAACCCAATTTTTAATTTAGGTTGGTTCCTGTTCGGTGGCATAATCCCTATAGCTATCCCTAAATTTTTAGTGAAAGTCTGTTACATATAGTTGCCTTCTGTCAGTGATGCTTTGGAGAATGAAGAAGTCTGTCAGTGAAGGGAACAGGGTGGGAAAGGCAGGAGGGCAGCCACAAGAGGCCTAGCTAAACTGGTTGATCAAGAAGCCGAGCAAGAGGCTATAAGAGATAATAAGGAGCAATGTCATGGATCCCTTAAATCTTCAGGAAGGCACTGGGCTGCCCACCGTAGACAGGAGAATGGCTCCAAGCCACTTTATCTGGTCATTAAATTAAAAAGTGGCCTGCAGATGGCCAAAGCACATGGGGCCAGCGGAGTCAACTTCACAGGCCTCTACTCAGGCCCTGCTGACCTCACACATGCACATTTTCAGATGCTTGTGAAGAGAGATACTGATGGTTTGGTTTAGTAATAACACGCGTTCTTCAAGCAACAAATAAGCAGAAAGAAATACATTGCCTCTACTTTCCTTCTCATCTTTTGTTTCTAAATGTATATGTTGTTGGTTGATTATAAGTTGATGTTTTCCCCTTTTTTTTCTGCAAGGAAATAAAAAATTGCATCATGAAAAGCAGCTATAAAGGCTTTCTGCAATTACCAAGAAACCTATCAATTTTATAAACAACCCACAGATAACATAAGGGGTTTTCTTTTTTGTTGTGTTTTTGGTTGTTTTTCTAATCTTTGGTTTCTTTCTTTTTGCTGTCTGAAACTAGCACACTTTCAAATAATATTTTAATTTATTATTATGAAAGGGACAGCAACTGGTTTTTAATGGTTACAGAATGGTGACTCGCAGCCCTGTCCCAGCTGCTGTCACAGCCGTGCCGAGAGCAGACTTGCAGCATCTTGTCTCAGGCACACATCAGCGCTCCCGCCTGCTGCCTCCCTCCCTCCCAGTGGACAGGCCGCCACCTGCTGCTGGCACAGTGCCGGCTGGCCCTTCGGGGAACAAATGTTCTCTGGCTGCTGGGTGACAGGACAGGACAGACGCTGGATTTCAAGGGAACCAAGGAAAGGCACCCTAAGGCTGGCTGCCCCTACTCCTCCACCCATCTGCCTTCTCAGCCTAGCAGAGATCTTACTAACCAGGGCCTCGGAAAAGGGGCTCTGTGGTCAGACTAAGGTCAAGATTGTTCTGTCTCCTTTCTCCTACCAGTCTCCCTTAAGGTTATAGTGGCCTTTTATTATTCAGGCCACAAGCATTTATTAAGCCTGTGTTCCATGCCAGGCAATTTGCTAAGTGCTAAGAATATAGACTTGAATATCTCAATCTCTGACCTTGAGAAGGTCACAGTTTAGTAGTATAGACAAGACACACCAACCAATAAATTATGATATAGCCTTGAGACAAGGGAGGTAAAAACAGAAGGCACACAGAAGCATTAAAGTATCACATGGGCATGAAACATACAGGCTTTGGAGACCGTTAGGCCAGGGAAATCCCAGATTTGCCTCTGGCTGCCTGATTGACTTTGGACAATTTATTTAAGTTCTTTAACCCAGTGACTCATCCATTAAGGGTTATATAAGATAATGCAGTAAAGCACTTTAATATGGCAGGTAGTAAACACTCAACATATATGGGCCTTTTTTACCCAGTATAATTTGTATTTAAATGCCTCTTCCAGAGAAGTAAGGTCCCAGTCACTGTACCCAGGCAGAAGTTCTGGAAGCAGAGAAAAGATGAGGAGATGGGCCCGCTGGTGGACTTCAAAGCTTAGAGCCAAAGGAAGTCCCAAACAACTATGTCTGAGGACAAAGCTGGAATACAAAACCAAGTAAAAAAAATCCACCTGGACAATAAGGCAGGAGGGGACAATGTGCAAGGAACTAAACCCAAGACAGTACAACAGGAATCAGAGATTATCTGGCAAAAGCCTCTGAAAAAAAGACAATGTGATGCAGCAGTGAAAATCTGGAGCACTGCAGTCTTGAAAATGCTGGGAAAATTTCAGAGAAGATGGCATTAATCTGGGTCTTTTAAGATGAGTAAGAGCTTCCAGGAAGATACCCAGAAAGAGCTGTCCTTCAAGGGAAAACAGCATTGGCAAAGGCATAGTGATGCCCACAGCAGAGAGTGAGGATGTCAAGAGTAGCTGGAAAGTGGAGTGTGCGGAATAACATAGAAAGAGGTGAGGATGGACACAGGAAAAGAGTCAAGACATGGAGGACCTTGGGTGCCAGACTAGGAAACCCAGTCTTATCCTGCAATCCCACAATGCGTGCAAATCAGAGTTATCCATTGAACTCTTATAAAGTGCCAGCACTCAGGCCACACTACTAGTGATTTCTAGTTAATTGGTCTCTGGTAAGGCCCGGCCATGGGTAGTTTTTAAGTCTCCCCAGATGATTCTAATGTGCAGCCAGGGTTGCAAACTGCTGCTGCCAGCAATCAGAAGTCAGTGGAGATTCTCCTTGTGTGCCCAGAGTGCTGTGAAGCTAAGAAAAGAGATTCATTTTATTTCAACAAACATTATTAACACCGACTCAGTGCCAGGCCCTATGCTAAGCTTTGTAAATATGGAGATGAGTAAGTCAGGGTCTATTGCTCCCTGTTTAGCTCTTTAGAGTTTATGAATCATGTTCACCTTCACTGTCTTATCCTGCCTGGGAATTGAGAGGGAATGTGGTTGCAGTCCTTCAGGGGAAGTGGTGCACATAATCAACTCGGTCATTGTGGTGCCTACCCTGAGGTCTGGCACTGGGCCGCAGTGGAGAAAATGAATTGAGCAATCTTTTATAGAGCAAAATCAATAGCATCAGAACAGCCAGCCACACCAGCAGCTGGGGCTGGAGGGAGGAGGAGTGAGCAAGGGGGGGGGGGGGGGGGGGGGGGGGGGGGGGGGGGGGGGGGGGGGGGGGAAGGGGGCTTATGGGAGAAAACAAGGACACTGTGGTAGAGAGAAGACACAGAGGTGTCATGGAGGGAGGAAGCAAAGGAGGTCCATGAAGAAAGAGTTAGGGGAGTGAGGTTGTGGTTCCTGAGAGAATCTGAACAAAACCACTGTATCCCTTAAGCTCCCTCCACTGCTCGAAGCACTAAGTGTAGAGGTAGGTAATGAGAGAAAGCATGAGGGAGAAACTAACCCTTACCAAGTTCCTGGTGCTGTGCTAGGTGTTTTGCATGCATTAATATAGTAATCACTAGTTTTACAAGTGAGAAAATAGAAATCCTAAAGGTCACGAGGCTACCAAGCTCATGTGTGATGGAGTTATTTAACCCCTTATAGCTTTAAAAGAGAAATGCATAGGAGAGTCATTTTGTAAAAGGAAAGATACTTCAAAAATAATTATTTTTTCACCCTCAGTCTACATGTAACTCATGTACAAGGCTCAGAGTAGGAAAGAACATCACAGATAATCTGGTGTAAATATGAGTGAATCCAAACGAAGAGCCCCACTGGCCCACATAGGTCCAGATAAGACCTTCAATCTATCCCTGACCAATATGATTCAGTTGATCGAGTGACGTCCCACAAAGCAAAAAGTCACTGGTTCAGTGCTTGGTCAGGGTACATGCCTGGGTTGCAGACCAGGTTCCCAATTGGGTTGCAAGCAAACAAGAGGCACCTAATCAATGTTTCTCTCACACATTGATGTTTCTCTCCCTCTCTTTTTCCCTCCCTTCCCCTCTCTCTAAAAATAAGTAAATAAAATCTTTTCTTAAAAAAGACCTTCAGTCTATGCGGAAACAAGTGTTCAGTTTACACGAGGCAATGAACAAGAAAGGGAATGTCCACCATGTAAATGCAAAGAAAATATTTTAGAATCCTCAAACGTAATATCCTAATGGGAGAGACCCATGAGAGGGATTGAGGCCTTCCCCACTGGGTCTGGAAAGGCCTGCAGGGTGGTGAATGAGCTCACTGCAACCTACCAGAGCAAGGAATGGGCCCTGTGGGAAAGCCCTTCTGGAAGGCAGCGGACTCTTGTTCTGACTCACCCTGGGCCATTAAACAGCATGATAGGTTTTTTGAGATTGCTTAGATATATACTCAACTCAGACTAGCTTAGGTGAAGAGGGAATTTATTGGAAGGATTCTGGGTTAGTTCATATAGATGGAAGCGTTGAACAAAACTGCAAGAACTTGAGGTCATACTGGGCCTTGGAGCAATTGGAATCCTGGGTATGAATTATAAGGAGTTCTCCACTTTCTCTTCTGCCCCTCCCTGGCTTTGCCCCACTGACTTCCTCGTCTATCACTACAGACTGCCTTCTGTTGCCAGGTGGAAAATGTGGCCACTGACAGCTTCTGAGCCTCAGATTGCACCTCGAGAGAAGTTAATTTCCTTAGCTGCACCTTGAAAAATCCAAGAGAAGGCTTCTATAAGGGATTCTATCTGGTTCAGCTTGGATTGGTGCCTACACCCCACTCTGTGAGAGCAAGGTTATGTTCAACAATGTGGCAACCCTACTATATCCACATGAAGGGGAGGTGGAGGGAATACTGCCAGAAGGAGGGAGAGGAATTAGGATTCTATATTTCATCTCATCAGTAGAAAGAAAACCCTTCAACAATGGCAGAGGGAGGTCAAGATGGTGGGAAGATTCCAACACATCATTCACGTGCAAAAACAATGTGCAATCCAGAGAGAGAAATAAGACTCAGGACTAAGTCCTCAAGGTGCTCACTAATGTGACAGATCATCACGTCCCACTTGCGGTCAGCAGGGTCATGTGATTGCCCTATGACCAATAGAAGGTGGTGTGAGTCATTTTGAGACCTGCTCCATGAAAATGGCCCTCATGCAGTCCTCCATGTGCTCTTCCCTTCCCAGCTGGATGGAAGGCAGAGAGCCCAAGTAGCCTAGGGGCTGAGTGGTAAAGACTGTAGAACCACAGGTGAAAGAAGCCTGGCTCCCTAAAGCACTGCTTAGAAGAGATCTACTAATCACAAGCACACACACGGGTTCTTAGATTCACAAGAAAAAAAAACTTTATAGTGTTAAGTATTAAAATTTGGAGGTTTATTTATTACAGCTATTAGGTCTGCCTTCATTTATAAAATTAGTAAACATTGTGTTAACTGGAATTAACTACTCTGAGATCCAGCTCTGTGGCAAACCTGTAGGATGACTTGGAGAATATCGCTTTACTTCTCCAAAACCCCCATTAATTATACCCACATTGCAAGATGTTTTCATTAATGAATAGAGATAATGCATGTGAACAAATGTGAGTGCTACATTACTCTACAATTTCAGGATGGCATATTACAAACTTGTCTCTGCATTGCTATTTCTCAAGTATGCCAAGATTTAATTTTAGTGGCTTATAAAGCTTTCAAGTTTCTCATTGAAAGTCTCCTACTTAATAAAGGAGGCAATATGGGTTATAGGAATATATTTTTTTCATAGAACTCAATAAACTTATTTTCACTTTGAATTGCTTTAAATAAGTGGCACTTAAACATTTTTGATTTCCTGAATTAGTCAGCTTTAGAACATAAATAGCTTGTTCACCACTGATATCATGAAGTTTCATTTATATCTTGAAGGAATCAAGGCTGAATTGAAGGTTAAAAAAATACAAAAATCTTTGTCCTTAGTAACTGGCAGCTCTGAGCCTTGAACCTGAATCATGTGCCTTCACATTAGCATGCCTTGCCATCTTCTTTGTGATTCCCCTCTATGACACATAACTAGTTCATAACTATCATGGCCACTGTGTAGCCTCACATGGCATTATGGATAAATGCCCAATCTCAATTAACCCTTACCTTCAACCTCACTAGAATGCTTTAATAAAGATGCATGCACCCCATTATGCTAACAATTTCAAATTGTGCTCTTATGAGCTCCCTAGGAGCCATTTGTGTTTGATTTTGGGAGGAGTCTCCATTGCTGCTTTAGCCAAAATAGCATGGACTTTATCTGTTTTACCTATTGGGCTTCTGGATAAGATTTACATTGAAAGAGTTTCCTAGTGGTTTTTTTTTTTTTTTCAAATAAAAGCAAAAGCCACTGAACTAAAAAACTGAACATTGGGGTTACAATATGATGACAAGACCTTCATTTTCTAATGTCAAGTCTGTTATCTCTTATGCCTTTAGATGAATCTTTTCCTCTTTTAGGCTTCAGTTTCCTTGTCTGTAAAATGGAAAGTTTAACAACATGTGAACTCAGCCCCTTTCTGACTTCACTTTAGAAGGTCCATAGGGAGAGACGGCTCAGGGTGTGTATTCAGCATTGGAGGTGTACGCAGTGAAGGTAGGAAGAAGCAACTGTGAGAGGAGAAGTGAAAGCCAGGACAGAGAGATTTTAATTTCATTAAAAAATTAAAATTTGTGCCCCATTGTGGCACAACTACATGCCAATCACTGTGTAAAGCAGAGAGAATATCACATTGAACCAAACGGATATGGTGCTCATGATGCCAGATGTTACGGTGATAAATGTCAACACCGAGAGAGTACGGGGGCTGTGTAGGAGGAAGGCGAGAACAGCAGGATGACAAAAGCTTCTCTGTTTGTTGGGGGTATTCCCTCACAAATTCAATCATTGTCTTCTTCACAGAGTCTTAACTCCCTCTCTCATGCTTTCAGTCATTCTTCCAAATTGGTGGTAGAGGCTAAAAAGAACCTAGTCCTTCCTTTAATCATTATTCACTACTTGTCCATTTTTAATTTATATAAGCATACCCTTACTGAGAATCTCTTACATCTAATAAATCATACCAGGCACTGAGAGCCCAGAGATGAATTCAGCGTGATACCAGGCCTCAGATGCTCATGGTCTAGTGGGAGATGTGTATAGCACTGCGATGCAATATGCTAAGAGCTGTGATGGAGGGCTCCACAGGCAGGTGAGAGCTGAGCATTCACAGGTGGTTTTTCTCCACTCCTCAGGTGATTCCAGATTCCTCCTCCCCCACCTCTCTGCACCTCACCTATGCCTCCTGTATATGCCCCCTCATGCTGAATCAACAAGATCAGGCACAGACATCCACAGTGAAAAAATAATGAGGGTACCAGAAGGTCACTGAAAATAGAAGGCAGTTATGTTGCTCCATGATTTAAAGTACTAAATGGTACATTTATTTCCATTAACTGCAATGGGATGGTGTTCTCGTGCATGATAACAAAGGGATTTTCATGACATCACTTTGGCCTATCTGGTTACAGAAATTACTAGGTTTCCTGAGTATTGAATGTTTCTGAAACATTGAGAAATAAAGGATATTCTGTACTTTACCTTCCTAGTTCCCTTCCACTTGAATTTTTTTTTTAGTTATAGACAAAGTCTGTTATTTTTCCATTGTTCAGTTAGGAGACATTTACTGAACTCCAGTGCATGGCAGATACTGTGCTTTTTACAGACATATAAATAAAAAAGAAATGGTCCCTGATCTCAAACCTAAGAGTCTCATGGGGAAAACAATCAAAAAGATTAAATTCAATATGATTGGTGCCATATGAGAAATGAGAGCAGCACACACAGGGAGCACAGGAGAGGGACATACCACCAGCTAGGAGATTCTCTAAAAGCTTCCGTGAAGAAAAAACCAACTTGAATCAGAGGAAAAGAATCCTGGTTGGTCAAGTAGATAGGGGCGCTGAGAGGGTGTCCAGGAAGAAGAGAGCTGTGTCCTGTAAATTCTGCCCCAGTGAACTGCCCAAAGCAGCTGTACTCATAGAGCTCAGGAACTCAGCATGCCACACGAGCTTTGTAATCAGAGACATTTTATCCTCATTTTTGTTCTGCCTTCTCACCTGCTTTGAAGTATGATTATGAAACTGAAATGAGAAAAATGAAGTAGGTGATGTGTTTCACATGGTATCTGACACAAGCAAGTTTCATAAATGGTGTTGGGCAGAGGGAGGATGTATGTGGAGTATGGTGAATATGTAGATCAGAGAGAGGCCCCCTGAGTAGGCCTTTGCAGCATTGAAGGATTACCTAATGTAATAAACTATCTCTAACATGTGGCCAAAGGTCCACTCCCAACCTCTCATCACCAGCTCTGTGCCCTGGAAGCCTGACCCATTTCAACTTTATCTAAGGGCTGCCTCCCTGACTTCCAGATGGGTCAAGAACTAAAGAGCATTGGAGGAGATCAGAGGGAAGGAAGAGTGAGGTCAATCTCCCTTCTACAAAGTCTTCTCAACTGCTGCATTTTTGGCAGAAGGTCACAACTCCTGCCAAGTGGTCTTTTCCTTGACATTTTCTATATCTCTAGATTTTGTTAACTGCTCCCTCCTGTTATCTGTTAATCACAAGGGTAAAAACAGATAGCTTTTCACAGCCCCAGGACACTGCATTATCCTAGTGGTTTCCATACAACCTATCCAAACCTTTATAAATGGTATCTTTATTCAATTATTCTCTAATCACCCAGTATGAGTATGCCATCTATTTCTTTCTGGGACCTTGACAATACATATTCTGTGAGTCGTGCAAAGGAACTCCAAATATCAAATATGCAGACCAGGGACTTCATTAAAGATGGGGAGGAAATGCTTTTGTTAGGTATAGAATAAATGAACATGTATGAGGAACCCCTGGAAGGAGCCAAGGGGGGGGGGGG
>PVIA01010940.1:0-48081 GCA_004024845.1 Tonatia bakeri | reverse complement strand
AATTCCATCCCCTGGTTTACACACTTCAGGAGCAACTTGGAGCCAAAGAAAAACTTAATGCCTATCCCCACTGCTTCTGGTTTGATCACTTTGCTGCCACCGCCACAGAACTCAAAGAAACATCTTACTTACTAGATCATTGGTGGTTTATAAAAGAATTAACTCAGGAACAGCCAAGTGGAATAGGTGCATAGGAACACGAAGCTTCCACGTCCTCTCCCCGAATCTCCATGTGTTCACCAACTCCAAACCCCATCCTCCTGGGTTTTAATGGCGTCTTCATTACAACTGATTAAACTCAATCTCCAATCCTCCTCTTCCCTCTCCAGAGGCCAGGGGGTGGGACTGAACATTCTAAGCCTCTATTCACGTGGTTGGTTCCCCTGGCAACCAGCCCCCATCATTGGTGACCTAGGGGCTTCGGAAAGTCACCTCATTAACATAACAAAGACACCTTTATCACTTTCATTATTCAAGAAATTCCCAGGGTTTTGGGAGCTCTGTGCCAGGAAAGTGACAAAGACCAAATTTATATTTCTCGTTATCAATCATAATATCGCAGATAGCAAGAAAAGAATTACTTTATTGAGAGAGAATAATAAGGGTTTGTTTCTTTATATAAGTTATTGATGGCATATAAAATTACCTAAATATTAAGCACACAGCCTGAAAATTTTTACAATATGTAGATATTTGTGTAACAGCCTCAAGACATGAAACATTACCAGCTCTTAGAAAGGTTTGTTAGTTCCCCCCAAAGGATAACCATTATTTTAACTTATTATAGATCAGTTCTGCCCATTTTAACCTTTATATAAAGAAATCATAGGGCCTTAGCAGGGTAGCTCAGTTGCCTGGAGGGTCATCCTGTCCACCAAAAGGTTGTGGGTTCGATTCCAGGTCAGGGTACGTTGCTACAGCTCTGGTTCCATCCCTGGTTGGGGTGGGTGTGGGAAGCAACTGATCGATGTTTCTCACATTGATGTTTCCATGTTTATTTTCTCTCTTTTTCTTTCTTTCTCTCTCTCCCTCCCTTCTCTCTTAAATCAATCACTAAATTAAAAAAATTTAAAAAGATTGCTATAGCCTAGAGTAGTGGTTCCCAACCTTTGCGGCACAAGAAATCGGTTTTGTGGGAAACAATTTTTCCACAGACTGTGGGTGGGGGGGTGGGAAGATGGTTTCCGATGCTTCAAGCACACTTGTAATACAGGTTCACTGCCTCGAGGTGGGGGACCCCTGGCCTAGAGGACATTTCATGGTGGGATTCCGTAAAATGAACATACAAACAGAGAACATAAGTGGTCCTTTTCCAGGTCATACTCACCCAGGAAGTTCTCTTCTCCAAAGACAAAAAAACAAAGCCGGAGTGAGCTATAAAACCCATCACATAGTAGCTAAGGACACACCACTGCTCATTTGAAAAAGGGGGTTTGGTCATGAGTATACTGTCATTGGGGGAGAGGGAATGTTTACTATTTCAGTGTGACAGTCATCTATCTGCAGAGGCCATAAGATCAATAAACTAGAGTGATTCAGTTGGTGGGATTTATGAATGGAGACCAAGAGCCCTTCAGAATCAGAATGTCCACACCACACCCATGAGTCCTAAGGGTTTAAAACACTGTTTGGCATTGTTTACAATGAGCCACCCCTGGGCTGTGGCACGTGGATTATTTTGAGTGAAGGGCAACTGAGACCCGTGGGCTTCAGAGAAACGTTTGCTCCCACCTTTTGACGATCTAGAAGACTTTAAATTAGGAGCCTCGCCCATAAAATAAGAGTTATCACCAGAGACAACTTTTTATGCCCTGTCTATGGGGTGGGCAAACGTCTAACTACTGAACATCTCCCTGCTCTTCTTCTTGTCCTGAGAATGACCTTCCTCCCCTCAGAAGCCCCAGGGGCACCACCTCATCCTCAGCCCACCATGTTTATATAGACCTCATTTTCACTTTCTGTCCCTGAACCTCTCATGTAGGTGGGGTTCCCATATATATATGTAAGTAATTAAATTTGGTTGTTTTTTCTTGGTAATCTGTTTTCTGTAGATTTCATTATCAGACCGCCCATTAAAACATAGATGGGAAAAGGGACGTTTCTCCCTCCCCCACAGCACCAGACGGGCATTCAACCAACACCTGCTAAAAGGGTGGCGAATTAAATGAATAATGAATAAGTTTGAAGGAAGACTTCTACTAAAATAATGATATTATGTTTCTACCACCCAGAAAGTGGGAATAAGCTGAAGGAAAAGCTTTATAAAGCTTTTTATAAAATATCCCAGTTCTAAGTCTCTCTTGGGCAAATAATCATAAAACAATATGAATGCAATTCCCTAAGCACTTTTGAAATACCTAACGGCCCCTCCATTTATTGGTTCAATATTTTCTCCGGGTACTAGGGCAGATTTTTCCTGGGAAAATGTAATCCAATATTGTTTACTAAATGGCTACATTTGGATATCATCTCAACCCGCAAGTATCTTAGGATCAGAACGGAATTGCTATATACATTTTTTGCTGTCAAGCACACTGGATGAATTCTTAAAATTAAAAGAATGCCACAATTAAAAATGCTGTGGTATCCTCGATTGAATTGTGGGACAGAAAAAGGAAATGAGTGAAAAAAATTAGTGGACCCCAAATAAAGTCTGCAGTTCAGTAAATAATAACGTACCAATATTCATTTCTTAGTTTTGACAAATGTATTTAGTTATGTAAGATATTAGCCTTAGGGGAAGCCACACATCTGAAACTAATACAGCATAATATTGAGTGTAAGGTGTAATTGAAAAAAAATATTGGTAAGATAGATGCCAGGGGTCTGTCTTATAAAACCCGCACTGTAGTGTCCTTTGTATGGCTTTAACAGAATCTACATCAAATTCTACTAAGTAATGTTCCCAGCTGTTACGTCTATCTTCCAGGAGAAGAGGCAGCACAGGTTTAGAGGAAGATGAGCTGAAAACATGCAGACCGTTCTTATGTTGGATGTTTGTCTCAGTAAAGGTTCTAGGCTTTTCCAAAAGAGGGGGAAGGACATTAGGGGAAGCCAGGCGAAAGGCATTTGGGAACTCCATACTGTCTTTACAACTTTTCTGTAAATCTACAATTATTCCGGCCCTGGCCGGGTGGCTCAGTTGGTTGGAGTGTTGTCCCCACACAACAGAAGATTGCAGGTAAGATCCCAGTCAGGGCACACACTGAGGTTATATGCCTGGTAGGGGTGAGTACAGGAGGCAACCAATCAATATTTCTTTCTCGCATTGATATTTCTCTGTCTCTCAAAAAAAAAAATCAATGAAAATAAAACAGCTCTGGTTGGTGTGGCTCAGTGGGCTGAACACTGGCCTGTGAACCTAAAGGTCACCAGTTTGATTCCCGGTCAAGGCACATGCCTGGGTTGTGGGTCTCCGTTTGGGGGTGTGCAAGAGGCAACTGATTGATGTTTCTCTCCCTCTCTGTATCCCTCCCTTTCTCTCTCTCTAAAAATAAATAAATCTTAAAAAATAACAAAACAAAACCAAATCCTCAGGTGAGGATTTTTTCTAAATTATTCCGACATAAAAAGTTAAAAGAAAAATAAAGCAGTAAGTCCCACTAGCCTTCGCTGTAGTGTTTACCATTTATACGACCTTATTAAGAAGAATTTGACTTCCTAATCATTTTACTCACTAATGAATGTTAAGGGAGGAAAAGAAAAGGATCCCTTACTTCATTTTTTAAAGATTTTATTTATTTATTTTTAGAGAGAGGAAAAGGGGTGGAGAAAGAGAGGGAGAGAAACATCAAAGTGTGGTTGGTTGCTTCTCATGTGCCCCCGACCTGGGCCATGGCCTGCAACCCAGGCATGTGCCATGACTGGGAATCAAACCAGCCACCTTTTGGTTCACAGGCCAACACTCAATACACTGAGCCACACAAGCCAGGGCAGGATCCTTTACTTCTTTTATGGTAGGACCACACATTGGAAAAGAAATGGGTTTCATAAACACTGATACATTGAAAATAGTGCTCGCAGCTGTGTGTTAAGGAGGGTGAGCATGGGAATGAGTGGGCGTGGTTATAAAAGGGATCGCTGTGATGCTAGAACTGTTCTGTATCTTGACTGTAGCAATATGACACAGTTATGACATACTTAAACCATAGTTTCCCAAGAGCGGAAGAAACTGGCAAAAGGCTACCCAGGCGCCTTCTGTATTATTTCTTGCAATGGCATGCGAATCTACAGTTCTCTCAAAATAGAAACTTTAATTAGAAAGATTTAGAGACAAAAATGGTAAAGGAGAAAAAAAGTTGTGCCCAAATAAAATATTGACAATGTTACAAATGTAAGATTTGATCATTATAATAAGCCATTATTAATTTTCATTTTTTGGCCAAAGTGAACTTGTAAGAAGAAATTATTAACCATTGTACTTTTCAGAATGGTTAGAAACAATTTCTTTTCCAATTTGTAGTTTATAATATGTAATGTAACCCAAAGGCAACAAAAGCAACATTAATAAGTGGGACTACATCAAGCTTAAAAGCTTCTGCACAGCGAAGAAAACCATCAACAAAATGAAAAGTCAATCTATGGAAGGGGAGAAAATATTTGCACACCACGTATTCGATAAGGGGTTAATATCCAACATATACAAGAAACTCATATAACTCAGAAGCAAATACAAAAACAAACACCCCCCCAAAAAATACTCCAGTTAAAAACTGGACAAAGACACACAAATGGCCAGCAGATACGGGAGAAGGTGCTCAGTGTCACTAATCAGGGAAATGCAAATGAAAATCCCAGTGAGTTAACACCTTACACTGGCTAGAATGGCTGTTATAAAAAAGAGAAGGGATAGGTGTTGGTGAAGATGTGGGCACAAGGGAGCTCTTGTGCACTGTTGGTGGCAACGTAAATTGGTGCAGCCACCGTGGAAAACAGTATGGAGTTTCCTTAAACAATTAAAAGTAAGGCCCTGGCCAAGTAGCTCAGTTGGTTAGGGCATCGTCCCAATATGCCAAGGTTGTGGGTTCGATCCCCGGGCAGGGCACATACAAGAAACAACCAATGAATGTATAAATAAGTGGAAAAACAAATCAATCTCTTCTCTCTCTCTCTCAAATCAATAAACAAATCTTCATGTGAGGATTAAAAAAAAATAGAACTACCACATGATCCAGCAATTCCATTTCTGAGTTTATATCTGTAGGAAATGATATCACAATATTTTACATTCCCATCAGAAATACATAAGGCTTCCAATTTCTCCACATCCTGGCCAACACTTGTTATGTCTTTCCAAATACGTTTTACTCTTGGATGGGAACAATTCAGAAAAGATTCCAACTTCAGTCCATGTTGTTTATTGTGGAGTCAGTTCCTTAGGCTGTCGCATCTGAAAAAGGGGATAACAAGAGTATCTATAGCACAGGGCCTGAGAGGATGAAATGAAGTACTTTCACTGAAATACTGCCTGGCCAGAATTTCATCAGCACACAATACAGTGTACAGATGATGCATTGTAGAATTGTGCACCTGAAACCTGTATAATTTTTTAAAAGATTTTATTTATTTCTTTTTAGAGAGAGGGGAAGGAAGGGAGAAAGAGGCAAAGAAACATTCATGCAAGAGAGAATCACCTACTGATTGTCACTTTTACGCACCCCAACTTGGAATCAAATCAGCAGCAACCCCTTGCTCTGGGGATGATGCCAAATCCAGCCGCACGGGTCAGGGTGAAACCTGTATAATTAAGTTAACCACTGTCACCTGAATAAAGTGAATAAAAAGGAAATAAAAAAGAGATACTGTTTAGCCATAATAAATGCTCAAAAACCATTAGCTATTACCATTACTATTATTGTTGTTGTTATAATTACGTATAGAAATGTTTTGTTTGTTTGTTTTTATTTTACTTTTCTCAAGATGGTATATTTTTCATTTTAAATTTCCTAACTTCCGAGTAATGTTCAGGTTACCCACATTGTTTTCAGCTCATGAGAGCGTTGGGCAGGAGTATTTGTCCAATGCTCCTGATGTAGGTTTACATTTGGAGGAATCAGTCCATTACAGCAATATTCCTGGCCTTTTGCTGAGGGTGGTGACTGATCTGTTGGTAAATCTGGGAGAAGGAACTTGCTCATCTTGACATAATTTTTTCTCCCTGTCCTCAGGTACTTCCTTCCTATACAGACGGCATATGCTCTACTCTTTCAACTCAGCCAGGGGCTCTGAGTGAGGTGTAATTTTCAGTCTGTAGATCAGTAGCATCAGGTTCGTAATCTAGGACACTCCCTCCATTACAGTGAGAGTTTATTCTCCTTTTCTTTTACTCTGGGGCCACTCACTTAATTGGTTTTAAACTTGAGTGGGAGATTGAAGGGAAGGAGGTGGTTATTGATCTCCCTCAAACTCCAACACACAATCTATTTTTATCATACCCAACTATAATTTAAGTGACTGATTTTTCAGAATCATTTTCATGATCTTTAAGCCTCACTAAATTATAAAAGGAACATGTAGAAATGAAAATATAAAAGTGATGAAATGAACTAATGTATTGTACCTTCAGTCCCTTAGAAGCAGTTTGTATCAGTTAGCTATTGCTGTGTAACAAACTACCCCAGGCTTTATTGATTTAAAAGAATAATCATTCCTTTAGTGTAGGATTATATGAGCAAGTAATTTGGACTGGGCTCAATAGGGAAGTTCTTGGCTGGGTTCATTCATGTTTCTGTGCTTAGCTTCCAGGGTGACTCAGAGCTATTTGGTTTTGGGGGGCGCCAGCTAGGACAATTTACCTCTGCTCCTTTGCCTTTTATTCTCTAGCAGGCTAGCCCTGGCTTGATCACATGGTGGTGAAAGGGTTCCAAGAGCCACAAGGAAGCAAAATCTTTAAGACTTCTTTAGTCCTAGGCTCAGAACTTTGCACATCTCTTATACTGCATTTATTTAATGAAACAGGTCGCTTGGCCAGCCCAGACAGATGGAAGGGGTGAGGAAAGAAACTTCACCTCTTGGTGGGAAGAGCTGCAAAATATTGTGGCCATTTTTAGACTCGACTACATAAACACAATAGAATAAAAATAAATTTGAAGGCACTTGGAACCTTACCTATGTAACATAAAATTATCTGGAGTAAAACTTAGATAACTTAAACAATATTCATTTAGTACCACTAAAGATTATAAGCCAATAATTAAAAAATTATCCTTGAATTTTTGTAAGCAACATGAAGAGAATATTTTAATGATATTTAGAGTTTACTTTTTTAAAGTCATACTATAAATTTTGAAATAGAAACCTGCTATATAAATCCAGGGGCCAATAAGTATAAGAGTAAATATCAGTGGCAATAAAAATGTCAGTCCATCACAACTTTTAAAACATTTTTATTTATTGATTTGAGAGAGAGAAAAAGAGAGAGAGAAATATCAACTTGTTGTTTCACTTATTTATGCATTCATTGATTGATTCTTGCATGTGCCCTCACCAGGGATTGAACCTGTAACTTTGGTGTATTGGGATGATGCTCTCACCAACTGAGCCAGGAGGCCAGAACATCACAACTTTTGGTTAGTTGCATGATTTGAAAGTGAGACAAGCTGTAATAATACAAATGATATAGGAGAGGAATATCCAAAATACCATTTTTGGTATATAGTAAATATAAAATATAAAATCAAAATATTAAAAATGTGTGTAGCTCAGTGGATTGAGCTCGGGCTGCGAACCAAAGCATCGCAGGTTCGATTCCCAGTCAGGGCACATGCCTGGGTTGCAGGACACGGCCCCCAGCAACCGCACATTGATGTTTCTCTCTCTCTCTCTTCCTCCCTCCCTTCCCTCTCTAGAAATAAATAAATAAAATCTTTTAAAAAAAAAACTGAACCGTTTGGTTTTCATCAAATATAAAATGACACTGCTCACTGTGTTTCAACTTGCATTTTACAAAATCACTTACAATTTTGTATTGGATGACATATCTGGAAAAACAAACAAACACCTTAATCCTTATTGAGGTATATATCAGTTGATTGCGGGACCTTCTTTTTTTAGCAGTTTAATTTTTTTTAAGATTTTATTTATTTATTTTTAGAGAGGGAAGGGAGGGAGAAAGAGAGAAACATCAATGTGTGGTTGCCTCTTGCATGCTCCCTGCTGGGGAACTGGCCTGCAACCCAGGCATGTGCCCTGACTGGGAATCGAACCTGTGATGCTTTGGTTCGCAGCCCACGCTCAATCCACTGAGCTACGCCAGCCAGGGCAGCAGTTTAATTTTTTATTGTATTTTTTCCATTGTTTTTAATCTTCACACGAGGGTATTTTTTCATTGCTTCTAGAGAGGAAGGGAATGAGAGAGAAACACCTATGTGAGAGGAAAACATCACCCCATATGTTCCTGGATTGGGAACTGTACATGCCCAGAGCAGATATCCAATCAATAACCTAGGCATGTGCCCTGACTGAGAATCGAACCCACAACTTTTTGGTTACAAGTTGACGCTCCTACCAACTGAGCCACACCAGCTGGGGCAATTGCAGGCCCTTTTTGAGATCATTCATGCAAAATATCATCCGTGGTTATCAATGTGCTTAAGAAAATGACTACATTGTAGACTAGTCCCAATGAATTGAATTCAATTAATGAATGGATGAGTAATATATAAAATGGAACATTCAGTAAAGAGACAGATTCATATTCTAGTAAAAGCACATGAATTAAGATTACTGAGTTCAAGCCTTAGTTCCCTGATTAACTGCATATGTGGATTTAGTTACAGATCTCAAAGGTATCGTTAAGTTAATCATACTGATCAAATAAATTTGGCTAAACCATAGCACCAAACTAGAGGTATCTGTGGCATCTTAAAGGCTTATGGCCTCTTATGGTTGTGATATGGCTGCCGCAGTTCAGGCATTACCCTCCTTACGTGCCTTGTTCCTTTCATGGGGGAGGGTACCATTTCCTAGAACCTCCTAGAATTCTGCTTCTATGTCATTGGCCAGAAATGACTCCTATGGCTAATTCTGACTGCAAAGTTGGTTGGATAAGTGAGAATTTGGCATTTTCAGCCTCTGTTGGAGAGATAGGTGAGGAAAAACAAGGCTGGGAATGGCAGTCAGCTAGGGAAACCAACAGAATGGGTTACAGTCCAACTCCCTGGTTTCACAGATGATGAAGATGGGCCCAGAGACGGAAAGGAACTTGTAGCAATCCAGTGTTAGGGCCAGAACCGGAAACAGAACCTATGCTTTCTCACCATGCTGTTCCGAGCATTGCCCAGTAGCCACCCTGTGCTTCTTCAAAGGTTCCATAGCCTCATCTCTGAAACAGGGGGGTTGACTAGATGCAATTAACTCAGCAATTTATACAGGACATTAACTGAGCATTTAATATATTCTATGCACTGAGCAAGGTGCAGGAGATACCAGGATGAATAAGGTATGGTTTTATTCCCTGAAATTTGGAATGACTGCTAATATTCCAGATTCATAGATCATGTCAACTAACTTTTAAAAACATTAAAGTAACTATTCCAAGAATGGGTTTAGAATGTACATGTCAATAAAAATATATCACTATTAGTTTCTATAATTAGCTAAGGCTGAGGTTAGCAAACTGTAGCCTGTGGACCAAATACAGGCCATTGTCTGGAGATAAAGTTTTTTTTTTTTTTTAAAGATTTTATTTATTTATTTTTTAGAGAGGGAAGAGAGAGGGAGAGAGAGAGAGAAACATCAATGTGCGGTTGCTGAGGGACATGGCCTGCAACCTAGTCATATGCCCTGACTGGGAATCGAACCTGCGATGCCTGGTTCACAGCCCGCGCTCAATCCACTGAGCTACGCCAGCCAGGGCTGGAGATAAAGTTTTATTAGAACACAGCCATTCCCATTTGTTTGTATATCACCTATGGCTGCTTTTCAGCTACAATGACTGAACTGAGGAGTTGCAACAGAATTCAATAGTTGTGATGAAAACTGTAGAGCCTGCAAAGTCTAAAATATTTACTATCTGTCCCTTCACAGGAAAAGTTTGCCAACTCTTTATCTAAGGGGGAAAAAGAAGTATGTTTATATAAAATATAGATAACTGTTATTTATTTCATCATGTCCTCCAAATGTTTTGCCTGCATGCGACTCTTGATTTTGGCTTCCTGCAAATTCAGGAGACAGTAAATCAGCATGAGTAATATAAGACCTTGATTACTTGTGCCGCTGTTGCCTTGAAAACATTAAAAGAATGCTGCAACTAACATGCGTTATTTTTGGTGGAGAGAGAAATCAACTCACTCTGCTCAAGGTGATAAAGATTTTGTAACAGTGGAAAATTGTAACAGGGAATTGTAATGCACTCCACCATTCTCTGGACATTGTTTCTCTAAGTGTTGACTCTCACATGTAGCTTGCAGAGGAACAGCATGTTTGTATAAGAATCCTAGGAACTAATTTCAAAAGATAGACTCCAACCTTCAGTCACTCCAGCTTTGGGAGATTTGCTGACCTTCAACCTTGGAGCCAGGTTTATGTAAAGTCAGGATGGCATGAACGCAGGGTGACGTGAAGCCGGGATGACTAAGCCAGAATGCTGCACACCGGACCATCACTTGCCTTATCAGAATGGACTGTGCTCATCTGCACGTAGAGAACTTTGCAACCCCTCCCATGATCTCTGTGTTCTGTTTTCCTCTCCCTCCTTGTAAAAATCTCTGCCTGCACTGAGAGGTGGAGATGCGCTTTGAGACATGAATTCCCCATCTTCCCACGGAGGTGGGTTTGAGACAAGAGTTCCCGTATTCCCAGGAGATGGGCTTTGAGACATGAGTCCCCCACCTTCCAGGTGGCCAGCATGTGAATAAACTGTTCTCCTGTACATCAGCACCCGCCTCTGGAGTACTGGCTTTTGTATCAGCAGGCAGTCGGACCTGCATTCGATTACAATTTGACTTGGACGGCTTGGATGAAATTTTCTGATAACTTCCCTAGAATCCAAGATATGCATGGTTTCACTTAGAATTAAATTTTATTTTATTTTTTAAAAAATGACAAGTCATATGCAGCGACCCCAATTTGCTTTCTGGCCTTTCCCAAGATCCTCAGGAGTCCCTGTTCCTTCTGATGGCTGTTCACATCTGAATGCTTGCCGGCGCCTCAGACGCAGTAGGTTTCAAGTTCAACTCAAGTCTTCCCTCACTGTCCCAGGTTCATGATGCTACTACTCCCCCACCCAAACAGATGTTACACAGGCTTGGGTCCCAATTCTGGCGTGAAACGGAGCACATTTTTCAAACTCTCACACTTGGGTTTTCTCTTTTGTATGAGGGGAAGAATAATAATCACCTCATTTTGGACTGGTGTAAAAAATTAAAGAGGACATTGAGTGTGAAGTGCGCGGCACACACCAGATACAAAAAATTACTTCCCCTTCCATACACTTTTCGAAATGTTGGTCCCCCACATTTCTTCCCTGGGTTTCCCCCTGCACACGTACTTAGCCACTAAACCCGGATCATTCAGCTTCTGCAGCAGGCTTTGATATGTGGCTAGCCATCACTGTGATTCTCCCATAAATGGCTGCAATTATCCCCCACCTCTTCTTTTCTTCTAATTGCTTCTTTAAAGATTTGTTTGTTTTTAGAGAAAGGGGAAGGGAGTGAGGAAGAGAGGGAGAGAAACAGCAATGGCCCCCTCTCGTGTGGCCCCAACTGGGGACCTGACCTGCAACCCAGGCATGTGGCCTGACTGGGAATTGAACCGCCAACTCTTTGGTTTGCAGCCTGCGCTCAATCCACTGAGCTACACCAGCCAGGGGTGACTGCTTGCTTTTTGAGCCATCTTACCATTTTGCTTAGAAATCTATATCTGTTTGTTTTTCTATCGAATCAAATACCACTCTTAGTGTGCTGATCAAGCCTATTCAACCATGATCTCCACGCCCATCCTCTACATTCTACAGGGCCTTTGCACTTCTTTGTTAATGTCCCATTGGGCACAACAGGTCACATGGTCTGGAACCAGTGTGGACGAAAGGGTATGCATGCAAAATGTACTTCTTTGGGGACCATTACCGCAACAACTGAGCCCAGCCTCTTTCTGGTTATATGACAATGGGCATGTCATTTACCCCACTGAGTTTTAGTTTGTTTCTTTCTTAAAATTTTTATTTATTGATTTTAGAGTAAGAAAGAAAGGGAGAGAGGGAGGGAGGAAGAGAGGGAGACGCATCAATTCATTGTTTCACTTAGGTATACGTTCATCGGTTGATTCTCATATGTGCCATGACCAGGATCGAACCCACAACCTTGGCATATCAGAACAATGCTCTAACCAACTGAGCTGCCCAGCTAGGGTCTGGGATTTGATTTCTTTAGTCTGTAAAAATACAGCTAACATTTATATCATAAAGTCCTTGTAAAGAAATAATTTTTAATTTTTTATATGTATCTACGTATTAAGCCTTTGTATCCCTTGCAGTGCTTGCTTAGTATTGTGTGTTACACTTAAACCCTTTATCGTGTTCCCTAACTAGGAACTGTGGAGGATATCAAGATAAATAGAAGGTGGCAGTCAATATCTGCTGTTTATATAAGTGAAATAATTGCCCTGAGAAAAGGATTGGTTTTTAAAACCTTTTTAAAGATTTTTTATTTATTTATTTTTTAGAGAGAGGGGAAGAGAGGGAGAAAGAAGGGAATGGAAGCATTAATGTGCAAGAGATACATTGATTGGTTGCCTCTCTCATGCCCCCTACTGGGGATCTGGCCAGCAACCCAGGCATGTGCCCTGACTGGGAATTGAACCAGTGTCCTTTCAGTTCACAGGCCGGCACTCAGTCCACTGAGCCACACCAGCCAGGGCAGGACTGGTTTTTAATACGGCTTTTGTCAGACATGTTTTCCATTTTAATGTCTGTTTCTCTCCTGATTTTGAAATATATCTTCACGCAAGGAAAATATAGGAAAGTACAAACATTAAAGTAAAATCAAGTGAAATCCTATTCCTAAGAGGGAACCACTCATGACATCAGATGCCTCTTCAACCTTGTTTTCTATGGTTTTTTGTCCTGTGGATTTCAATCTTGTTAATAATCTACAACCAAAGGTAAATTATCTTCTGAAAATAATGGATTTAACTATTCTCCACTTAAAAAAATGTTAAAGACATTTGTGTGTTGAAAGAAAAACCAACTTAACTGACATACCATTTAAATTTGTGTTAATAGGACCCAAGGAATGCTGGCTGAGACACCGTGAGGACACAGAACGTTCACATGCTCGTTGGGCAGCGAACAAGAAGTCACAGCTATCACACTAACAACTAGTAACAAGTTATGCATAAATATGCTTTATTTTCTTTCTTTAAAAATCCTCATGTAGCCCTGGCTGGTGTGGCTCAGTGGATCGAGTGCCAACCTGAGAACCAAAGGGTCACCAGCTAGATTCCCAGTTGGGGCACATGCTTGGGTTTCGAGCCAGGTCCCCAGTGGGGGGTGCATGAGAGGCAACCACACATTGATGTTTCTCTCCCTCTCTTCCTCCCTTTCTTCCCCTCTCTAAAAAAATAAAATCTAAAAAAATAAAAATAAAAATCCTCATGTTATCAGAAACATTTCTTTGACTCATTACAAGGGCCTTGCGCCAAGAATACTCCTCCACGCGAGAGTGAAAGGCAACTCCACTTTTTAAAAAGGGTTTCTTTTTTTTTTTTCCCCCACAGACTATATTCTATTCTGTCAGCAGCTTCTGGTTTTTCATGTGCTCCTTACTCCACTCTTGGCTGCCCTGACCGATTTCCCATTGATTTTCTCATTGAACTTTCAGCAAGTGTATTGGTGTGTCCTTGGGGTCTTTTCCATTCAAAATTGTTACAAATACATATGAGCCACATGAATGCAGTTGAAATTGTTTCAGTTTACCCAATTTCTACTTCACTGCAGACTTTACACATGGCGAAAAAAATCATACAGGCAAAGACAACCACATATTGATGTTTCTCTCCCTCTCTTCTCTGTCCCTTCCCCTCTCTCTAAAAGTAAGTAAATAAAACCTCTAAAAAGATAATATGGGCAAACAGATCTTTACCCTAATTACAAACCTGTCATTGACTTAGTGACCTGCTACTAATATAAACAAGATGACTGCAGAGGCAGTACATTTCTTACTAACTTATTTAAAGAAAAGAAGAGCGGGAAGGGGGAGAGGAGGAAGGACTAGGAAATGAATTCTAACTTCCCACCATGAAGCTTTAGGTCATCTTTATAAGTCTATATATGCAAACATGCATCTTTTAGGAATGAATTTTCAAAGGTAACAGTGAGCTGGAACTACTCAGTATTTGTGTCATGTTTATGATGGAATGGGTTCAGAGAGTGTACATAGCCAATGTAGTAGGTCATAGACAAGAATTGATTTTAGGGAAAAAATTGGGGGGCCAACCATTTGGAATTATTTGTCTGGGAAAGGTTAGGCATATACTTTCATAATAAAAAGGCATCTGCCGAGTAGCTATCAAATCTCTACTTCAAGTTAGTCAGTTTCACTCAGAAGCACTCTGTGAATAAGTGAGGGCCATTGCCCAGAGTTTTTGTCCATTCTTTAGTTTTTTTAAGAGAATATTTTAGGCCCTGGTTGGTGTGGCTCAGTGGACTGAGTGCCAGACTGCCAACCAAAGAGTCACCGGTTCAATTCCCAGTCAGGGCACATGCCTGGGTTGCAGGCCAGGTCCCCAGTAGGGGGCACTCAAGTGGCAACCACACACTGATGTTTCTCTTCCTCTCTTTCTCCCTCCCTTCCCCTCTCTTAAAAAAAAATAAATAAAATCTTTTAAAAAAAGAGAAAAGCTTTCCATAAGTAAATTCTGTAATCAGTGTATCAACGAAGAGGCCAAAGTTTAATTTATTGGTAGCATAATATATGCAAATAATAATTATGAAAATGCCCTTTGAAGCCAAATTGCCTGTTTCAAAAAGATATATCCATTGAGCAGAATCAGAATCACTAATTTTAAACCATATTCAAAATTTACAGATACAGATACTTTTCACATACTATTAAGAATAATTCAAGCCCTGGCTGGTGTAGCTCAGTGGATTGAGCACGGGCTGCGAACCAGGCATCGCAGGTTCGATTCCCAGTCAGGGCACATGCCTAGGTTGCAGGCCATGTCCCCCAGCAACCGTACATTGATGTTTCTCTTTCTCTCTCTCTCTCTCTCTCCCTCCCTCCCTCCCTTCCCTCTCTAAAAATAAATAAATAAAATCTTTAAAAAAAAAGAGTAATTCAAATACTATTTTATGCAAAATACCTCTTTAGCACACTATTAAATAAACTTCATGGTATGTTATGCTTTTTAATTATAATAAGACTTATCTCTTTTAGTATACCACATTTAATCCAAGGATAATTTACTAAAGAAATTAAACAAAGAAGACTTTTTGGTAAATATGCTGACTTTAAAATTAACATTGTCTTGTTCTGTTGTTTATGGTCATGGTGCATGACTAAGTATTTATGAGCCCAGATCTGGTATTCTTAACAATACAATTTATAATTATATTCTCCCTGCCCTTTAGTCTTGGCTTTCTGTTTTATCTGAAAGAAAGAAATGAGATCAAGAGAAGCAAGTTACTAGAGTACTTTATAGCAGAGTATTGATTTGGACCTAGCAGTCAAATGCATGACCTTTAGTGCTTCTAGACCCGGTCCTTCCCATCCATTCAGTTTTTACTACAGGAATAATAGGTAAACCAAAATCACTGAAATATATACCTAAATTTGCTATTTATTATCTCTTTAAAGCAACACCTGCATTGACTTATTCAAATCTTGATTGTATGAAGTGAATCCAACTTTTGACGGTGATTTTTTTTTTAATGCAGCTTTTAAATACTGTGTTTTATACTAGTAAATCAAGAATATGCCCTAAATACAGCCCTGGCTGGGTAGCTCAGTTGCTTACTTAGAGTATCATCCTGATACACCAAGGTTGCAGGTTTGATCCCCGGTCAGGCCATATACAAGAATCAACCAACGAATGCATAAATAAATGGAACAACAAATTGATGTCTCTCTCTCTCCTCTCTTCTATCCCTCTCTCAAATCAATAAGTAAAACAATATACCCTAAAAGTGATATTTTGTAAGCAACAAGCCAAGTATTTCCTAGGAAAGAACATTTTTAGCAGTTTTTAGCTGACTGTACTTAATAGATTAGCTATTCATAGCATTAAGATAACTAAGAATGCAAGCCTTGGTATAGAGGACACCAATTAGCTTTCATAAGTTCTCTTTTCCAGAATCACCTGTGCATTTCTGTCACGGAAGGATGAGGAGAAAATCTACCAGGCCCTGAATATGAAATGTCTTCTACTAGCAAGGATAGTTAGCTTACGCTGCAATAACAACTCCCAAATCTCAGTGGCTAAATACAACAAAAGTTCTACTCAGAATGGTCCCCTGGGGCTAGGCTGACAGCAGCTGCGTGGTGACACTTGGTGCTATAGTCGGGACAGCAGGGCAGGAGATCCAGGCAGCATCCCCCACAGGTTATCCAATGTAACCTAAAACTCGGGCAGTTGTGATAGTTGTAATTTGAACCGTGTGAATTAGAAACAGATAAAGCTGGTCTGCAGTGACAGAGAATAAGGATCTTTGCCTGCAGAGATGAGAGAGTGACAGGGACACGAAGATGACCTAGATCTTGGCTGAGCTGCCTTTCTGTACTTGGGGTCCAAGATATAAGCTAAAGTCTATCTAGTAAGTGCATTTGTGCTTTTGCATTTTGCGGGCTAGAGCTAGTTTTTGTTGCTTACAACCAAAAGCTTTCCTACAAATCCAAAATGCTGTTTAATCCAAGTGTCTCCTTGCTAAGCAGAGGGAGCTCCGATCACAGACTCAGGCCTGCACATTACTGAGGTATATACAGTCATCTCATTCTGAAAGAAATAATGTAGAGATGTAGACATCTCTTCTGAATTATCTTAATGCATGTTCTTATAGACCATGAGGTTTTCCCTCACTTAATTTCAGAGATTAAAGCTTCCTTTATTAATGCCCTAATTAATATAATAGCTGAAGTATTGAGTATTTACTGTTTTAGACATTATGCTAGTTAAAGAAATCTGTAACTTGGCTGGGTAAGTACAATACCCAGTGTCAGTGAACTAGAGCACAGGTGGCAAACACGAGGCCCGCGGGCCACCCTTGTTTTATCCAGCCCGGCACCTTGTTTCAATCCAGTGGCAGCGCCGAGCTCCTTGCCCCTAGTTAAGGAGTAGTTACATGTATACAGTCCTAAAGTTACATTCAGCCCTTTGAAGGCAACCGTGGGGCTGATGCGGCCCCTGGGGAAAATGAGTTAGACACCCCTGGACTGGATCGTGACATAGATAATCCTCAACCTTCTCTGTCAGACTCCAGCGCTCATACTTTTCTTAGGGCCCTCTAAACCTCAACTTAAACACCTGTACCTCCAAACCATGAAGACAGATACATTTACACTTTTCCCATTAAAACCTATTTGTGTTGTCCTGGCCAAGTAGCTAAGTTGGTTAGAATGTTGTCCCTGATACGCCAAGGTTGTGGGTTCCATCCCTGGTCAGGGCACATAGAAGAATCAACCAATGAATGCATGAATAAGTGGAACAATAAACCTCTCTGTTTCAAATCAATAAAGTTTTTTTTTAAGATTTTATTTATTTATTTTTAGAGAGGGAAGGGAGGGAGAGAGAGAGAGAGAAACATCAGTGTGCAGTTGCTGGGGGACATGGCCTCCAACCTAGGCATGTGCCCTGACTGGGAATCGAACCTGCGATGCCTGGTTTGCAGCCCACGCTCAATCCACTGAGCTACACCAGCCAGGGCTTCAAATCAATAAAGTTTTAAAATTGATTTTTATTAAGAAAGTATAAGAGCATTATGATGGCATAAGTTGCTCCTCCTTTCTGTTCCCATTTTCGACAAAAAATCAGACATCTATCCATGAACAAAAGCCCTTTTGTAGGAGCTGTAGGAACTAACACCAGTACACCAAGGGAGGGGGGGCAGGGGACAACTCTTGTTCATTGGCACTTCTGGAACTAGGCCTACGGACATTAGTACAGAGGCTGCAGAACCAGTGGAACAGCAAACCTGCCCTAAGCTCTCCCGTCACAATTGAGAAAAAACCTGGAGAGTGCTGACCTGGGCAGACACCCAAGGAAGAGAGAGAAACTGCCCAAGTCCAGCCTTTCAAAGGGGAGATTCCACCATGCTATTGGAACAAAAATATACATACATGTGTATACAAGTTTGGACACGGGAGAGATAGTAAGAACTTTACCAGCACCACCTCCCTGCCAGGCAACACCACACAGGGCTGTGCTACCAGGTGGTGCCAACGTTTCCTGCAGCGGGAAAGGAGAGCAGTGAGTGAGTGCCCAGCTAGTCCAGTGGTACGGGATACAGCTGGAACAGCACCCAGAGTACAGCGACTGGATCTCCATGACTAGGAGTGAAGCGAAGGAAACAGATAAGAACATAAAACAGCATTAAAAGAGACACCATTCTGTTGACCACACTCAGCGGGGAGTCCATCCAAGAGCCTTGGAGGGTACCACACTCAGGGAACTCCCTACAAGATCCACTGGCACCCCCAATACCCTGAGTTCTAAACACATACGTTCCGCACTTGGCAGCTGGCTCCTTGGGCACAGAGACCGCAAGCAGCTAGAACAGCAGGCTGAGGAGGAAAACAGGGTTTATGGGCTGGGGAGAAACCACAAACTTAAGCTGTAGCGCCATCTTCTGGAAAACAAAAGAGGTTGCGAGTAGCCAGCCTGGTTAGTTGTTAAGAACCAGAAAAGACATAAACGCTTAAGAATTCTGCCACAAGAGGGAGCAAGAAAAGTGTAGTTGGTGCATGCATACAAAAGCAGAGAAAATTCCACAAAATAACTCCAAGGAACAGAATCCCCCATTTGAAGGCAACTAACAAATATTTAAGGAGGTATCTGTTGCTTCAAATATAAAAGCAATGATGCAAAACTACAAGGAACATGAGAAATTAAGGAAACATGTTATCAGCAAAAGAATAATAGTTCAATAACCCGAAAGGCACAAATTTTGCTATCTAGCTAATAAAAAATTCTAGAGCTGTTTTGAAGAAACTCAAGGAGCTACAAGAAAGTACAGGCAATTTGGTGAAATCACAAAAAAATACGTTTAAAAATACATGTTTAAAATGAGATATTTACCAAAAAGATAGAAATCATTAAAACAAACCAAGAAAAAATCCTGGAGTTAAAAATAATCGATGGAAAAAATGCATTAGAGAGCATCTTCTGCAGGAGAGAAGGGCAATGAAAGATAGAATGAGCCCTGGCTGGTGTGGCTCAGTGGACTGAGTGCCGGCCTGTGAACCAAAGGGTCACCAGTTCAATTCTGAGTCAGGGCACATGCCTGGGATGCAGGCCAGGCTCCCAGTAGGGGCACTCGAGAAGTAACCATACATTTCTATTTTTTCTCCCTCTCTTTCTCCTTCCCTTCCCCTTTCTCTAAAAATAAAATCTTTTTTAAAAAAGAAAGACAGAATGAGAGTATAGAAATTTTGAAATACTCAGAACATCAAAAAGAATAAAAAAGAGAAGAAAGCCTCTGTGATCTGTGTGATTCCATTAAAAAACCCATGTAAATATTAGAATAATCAGGGTTCCAGAAGAAGAGATGGGAAAAGGGGCAGAAAGCTTATTTGAAGAAATAATAGCTAGAAAATAAACGCAAAAATAAAAAAAAAATGGAACTCCATCAAATTAAAAAGAACTTCGGCACAGCAAAAGAAGCCAACAACCGAACAAAAAGGCAATGCCAACAATACCTCTGATAAGGAACCAATACCCAAATATAGAAAGAACTCATACAACTGAACCAAAGACCTTCAAACAATCCTATCTACAAATGGACAAAAGACTTGAATAGACACTTTTCCAAGAAAGACACGTACATACACAACAGATACATGAAAAGATGCTCAGTTTCACTATTTATATGGGAAATGCAAATCAAAACCACAATGAGACCACCGCGCACATGTTAGAATGGCTACATTAGTAAATCAACAAACAAGTGCTGGAGAGGGTGTGGGGAAAAGGGAACCGTCCTACACTGCCGGAGGGAATGCAGGCTGGTGCAGTCACCATGGAAAACAGTATGCAGGGCCCTCAAAAAATTGAGACTGGAACTACCATGTGACCCAGAAATTCCTCTTCTGGGTATCTACCTCCCCAAACTGAAAACACTTATTTATAAAGATATATGTACCCTTGTGTTCATTGCAGCATTATTCATGATGGCCAAGACATGGCAACAACTTAAGTATCCTTTTTGTTTAATTTTACTTTTTTAGAGATTTTATTTATTTATTTTTAGATAGAGGGGAAGGGAGGAAGAAAGTGAGGAGAGAAACATCAATATGTGGTTGCCTCTAGCGCACCCCCTACTGGGGACCTGGCCCACAACCCAGGCACGTGTCCTCACTGGGAATTGAACTGGTGACCCTTGGGTTTGCAGGCCGGCGCTCAATCCACTGAGCCACACCAGCCAGGGCCCTAAGTGTCTTTGGAAGGATGATTGGATAAAAAAGATGTGGTACATATATACAATGGAATACTATTCAGCCATAAAAAAGATGACATACTGCCATTTGTGACAACATGGATGGACAGAGTATTATGCTATATGAAATAAATGTGAAATAAATCAGATGGAAAAGGACAAGAATATATGGTTTCACTCATATGCAGAATATAAAACAAAAAGCAACAAACAAACAATAGTCCTAGATATAGACAACAGAATGGTAGTTACCAGAAGGGGAGGGGGGTGGGGAGAGGACGAAGAGGGTAAAGGGGGTCAGATACATGGTGACAGAAGGAGACTAGACTTTGGGTGGTGGGCGCACAATAGAGTATGCAGATGCCATATTATACAGTTGCACACCTGAAATTTAAATGTTATTCTCCAATGTTACCCTAACACATTGAATTTTTTAAAGAGTATACAAAATGGACAGTGTTGGGAAACCATAGAAATAGAGGATTCTTAGGAGTGTGCCTCATATTGAAGAAGTACAAATTGAAACTCATTTCAATGGGGTAAGTAAACACAGTCACATACCATCATCATCTACAATGACAAAAATGAACTCAATGAAAATAAGCAAGACAAAAACGAAATAAGAGGTAACTTCCCAAACATGGGGAGAGAATTGGACATTCCAGTTCATGAAGCTAATAAATCACCCTGCTATCCCCATGCAAAAAGGTGTCTTCCAAGACATTACAATGAAACTGTCAAAGAATCAAAGAAAGAAAATCATCAAGCAGCCAGAGAAAAGTTTAACCTACAAAGGAACCCAGTAAGGCCATCAGTGGATTGGTCATGTTCATGGATTAGAAGAATCAATATGGTCAAAATTTTCACACTATCCAAAGCCCTCTATAGATTTAATGCAACCCTATCAAAATTCCAATGGCAAATAAGTAAGTCATGAGGATGCATGAGGACTATAGTTAATAATATTGTATTGCCTTGGCTGGTGTGGCTCAGTGGGTTGGAGCATTGTACATAAACCGAAAGGTCACAGGTTTGATCAGCAGTCAGGGCGTATGCCTAGGTTGCGGGTTCAGTCACTGGTTGGGGTGCATATGGGTCCCTCATTCTCTTTCTCTCCCCCTCCCCCCTTTCTCTGAAATCAATAAGTATATCCTCAGATGAGCATTAAAATCATCATAACAATATTGTATTGCATATATTGTAACTTTATAATGTGACAGGGAGAAAGGGAAAGTAGGCTTATTGTGGTGATCATTTAGCAGTGTATACAAATATTGAATCATGATGTGCACCTGAAACTAATATGTTTCATGTCAATTACACCTCAACAACAAAAAATTTACCATTTAAAAAAAATCCAACAGCCATTTAAAAAAAAAGATTTTATTTTATTTATTTTTAGAGAAAGGAAGGGAGGGAGAAAGAGGAGAGAAACATCAATGTGTGGTTGCCTCTTGTGCACCCCCCACCCGGGACCCGGCCCACAACCCAGGCTTATGCCCTGATTGGGAATCGAACCAGCGACCCCTTGGTTCGCAGTCTGGCACTCAGTCCACTGAGCCACACCAGCCAGGGCCCAACAGCCTTTTTCACAGAACTAGAACAATTATAAAATTTGTATGGAACCACAAATGAGTCTGAACTGTCAAAGCGATCATGAGAAAGAACAAAGCCGGAAGCATCATACTTCCTGAATTCAAACTGTACAGTAAACTATAGTAAAAAAAAGGAAGTTATAGTAACTTAAACAGTATGGTACTGCCATTAAAAAAGACACATTGATTGCCTGGACTGGTGTGGCTCAGTTGATTGGGCATCGGCCCACAAAGTAAAAAGTTGCAGGTTGGATTCCCGGCCAGGGCACATGGCTGGGTTGTGGGTTTGGTCCCCAGTCGGGGTGCATATGAGGGGCCATCGATCGATGTTTCTCTCCCTCTCTGTTCCTCTCTCTAAAAATAAATAAATAGAATCTTTAAAAACAAAGTGGAACTACATCAAAGTAAAAAACTTCTTCACAACAAAAGAAACCACTAGCAAATGAAAGAGGAACCTACAGAATGGGAAAACATATTTTTAAATCATATCAGATAAGGGGTTAATATCCAAAATGTATAAAGAACTCATACAATTCAGGAACAAAATATCACCCAATTTAAAAATGGAGAGAAGAAATAAATAGACATTTTTCCAAAGAATATATGCAAGTAGCCAGCAGGTACCTGGAAAGATGCTCAACATCACTAGCCATCAGAGAGATGCAAATTAAAACCACAATGAGCCCTGGCTCGTGTAGCTCAGTGGATTGAGTGTGGGCTGCAAACCAAAGGGTCACTGGTTCGATTCCCAGTCAAGGCACATGCCTGGATTGCAGGCCAGGTCCCTCGTGGGGGCCGTGTGAGAGGCAACCACACATGATGTTTCTCTTCCTCTCTTTCTCCTTCCCTTCCCTTCTCTCTAAAAATAAATTTAAAAAAACACAATGAGATACCACCTCACACCAATCAGAATGGCCATCATAAACAAAGCAACAAACAACAAGTTCTGGCAAGGATGTACAGAAAGGGGAACCTTAGTGCACTGTTGGTGGGAATGCAGACTGGTGCAGCCACTGTGGAAAACAGTACAGAGGTTCCTCAAAAAATAAAAAACTTCCATATGTCAGAGGAAATAAAAACGTCTTGCTAAGAGACTAAAATGATTAAATTTCAACCACTAAAAAAAAAAAAAGAAGAATTACATAATGGTATAGAAGCGCTAATTATCACTACAATGGCAATCATATTACACTACATAAATGTATCAAATTAGCATGTTATACACCTTAAATGTATGCAATGTCAAATATATTCAGTTACACAATGAAGAGCATTGGAAATGGAACAAAATAAGGCAAATAAGCTTTGTCCCTTAAAAAAAAAAAGGAAATAGCCCTGGCTGGCGTAGCTCAGTGGATTGAGCGCGGGCTGCGAACCGGGCATCGCAGGTTCGATTCCCACTCAGGGCACATACCTAGGTTGCAGGCCATGTCCCCCAGCAACCGCACATTGATGTTTCTCTCTCTCCCTCTCCCTTCCCTCTCTAAAAATAAATAAATAAAATCTTAAAAAAAAACCCACAAAAAAAGGAAATAAAATGGAATATTGAAGAGATCTGCACTCCTAATTCATTGCAGCATCATTCACAACAGCCAAGACATGGAAACAACCTAAGTGTCTGGCAATGGAGGAGTGGATGAAGGTTATTCATACACACAGCACACACAATGGAATAGTATTCAGCCAGGAGGAAAAGAAAAGAAACCCTGCCATTTGCAATAATATTGATAAACCCTGAGGGCATTGTGCTACATGAGAGAAGTCAGAGAGAGAAAGACAAATACGGCACGGTATCACTGATATGGCATCTAAAAAAGCCAAACTCAAAGACAGAGTGGAATGGTAGTTACCAGGGGCTGGGAATAGGAGAACTGGGGAGATGTTATTTAAGGATACAGACTTGCAACTTCTACATACCGAGTCCTGAAGATCTCACGTACAGCATAGTGTTTATAGACAACTATACTGTATTATAAACTTCAAGGTTACTAAGAAACTAGAGCTTGATTGTTCCCGCCACAAAAAAAAATGGTACTTATGTGATGTGAAGGAGGGGTTAGCCAATGCTGTGGTAGTCACATTGCAATATATAAGTCAACACATTGCACTTCTTACACTTCCAGAGTAGTATATGCTAATTATATAAAAAAATTTTTTGAAAGAAATTATAAGCCTTAGCTTGTGTGGCTCAGTGGATTGAGCAGCGGCTTGCCAATCAAAGGGTGGTCGGTTCAATTCCCAGTCAGGGCACATGCCTGGGTTGCGGGCCAGGTCCCCAGTAGGGGGCATGCAAGAGGCCACCACGCATTGTTTTTTCTCTCCCTTTCTCCTTCCCCTCATCTCTCTCTAAAAATACATAAAATCTTTTAAAATTTTTAAAAAAATAATATATAAGGTCATATTCTTTTAAGTATTCACACATTTATTTATTAATGTACATTAATGACATATGCCTTATCCTTGCATTCTGAGGCAGTCCTTAAAAACCATAATACATTTTTTTTAATTGGGACAATGATATTTTTTTTAAGATTTTTTATTTATTTATTTTTAGAGAGGGAAGGGAGGGAGAAAGAGAGAGAGAGAGAGAGAGAGAGAGAGAGAAACATCAATGTGCGGTTGCTGGGGGACATGGCCTGCAACCTAGGCATGTGCCCTGAGTGGGAATCAAACCTGCGATGCCTGGTTCGCAGCCCACGCTCAATCCACTGAGCTACACCAGCCAGGGCACATTTTTTAAAAAGTCTATGTGGCCCATGCAGTGACTTGTGTTCATTCATGGAGAAGATTGAAAGGAAACATGAAGGTCCAATAGCTTCTGCAGTGAATATGCATTCACCTTTCATGAATAACCAAACTAGCATCAAGCCCCATGATAAAGGTTGGAATTGCTTGCATGGTATTTTAGGTAGTATCTGCACTGGTGTACTTGGGCAGGGAAAATTGGAAGGGTCCATCAAAGCAGGTGATTTCTTTTACAGTAATCATACTGGGAATATTTTTTTAAAGATTTTTTTTAGAGAAAGGGGAAGGGAGGGAGAAAAAGAGTGACAGAAACATTGATGTATGAGAGATACATCTATCAGTTGCCTCTTTTGTGACCCCCTCCCACTGGGGACCTGGCGAGCAACCCGGGCATGTGCCCTGGCTGGGAATTGAACCGACAACCTTTTGGTTCACAGGCCAGCACTCAATCCACTGAGCCACACCAGCCAGGGCCAGGGAATATTTTAAAAAGTGGATTTGGAGTTCTATTTGGGTCAACATTAGAGTTTTAAAATTGCTTACCAGCTATATATAGATACCTTTAAAAATATCTTTACTCTAGATGATGATGTTATTTTGTGCTGATATTCGAATCTTTGGTACTACTTGTTCAGAAGCCCAATTTATCACGTCCTTTCCTTCACTTGATTCAGTCTCACCACACACAGAGGTCTTCCAATGAATCTTTTAGGCTGAAGCTGTAGAGCAGTTAGTGTTTATGGCATAACTACTGCAACACTCCGTGTCTTAAAGCCAGCGTTTATTGAGCCCATGATATTGTGCGTCAGCTGGGTGATTTTGAGCTGCACCGCCTTAGTTGATCTGATGGGAGTTCACTCATGCACCACTCATGCCGACAGCTGCATGACCTAGAAGATGACCTCACTTATAGTCTGGCAGGTGGGGCACGGTTTGGCTGGGGCAGTATGGAAATGACTGGGCTATGTGGTTTCTTGTCCTCAGTAGTCCAGCTCAACAGGACAAGCAGAGGGTTCCATGAGGTAAGTATGAGAGAGAGCAAGCCCAAAGGTGCAAGCACTTTTCAAACCTCCGATTGCGTCACACTTTTTAGTGTCCCTTTGGCCAAAGCAAGTCAAGGGATGGATAAACAGACTACACCTTGTGAAGGGAGAGAACAAATTTTGGCCACGTTTACAATCTACCGCCCTAGCTCAACATGGGTTCCCATCACTTGTGATCAACTACCGTTTGATGCTATTTTTAATTTTTACAAAGTGTCAAGGTGGAATAAAGTTTATAGTCATATCTCATTGGCACAACAGTCACATAACTAATCAGGCAAACTTTTCCAGAAATATATTTGAAGTTTATAAATCAACAGTGACTTCAAAGCTGTCTCCTACTGGCATTTAACAGGGTAAAATCTCATTTTCAAGAGCTTTGGCCCTGGCCAGGGTGTCTCAGTGGATTGAGTGCTGGCCTGACAACCAAAGGGTCACTGGTTTGATTCCCAGTCAGGGCACATGCCTGGGTTGCAGGCCAGGTCCCCAGTAGGGGGCGTGCAAGCGGCAACCACACATTGATGTTTCTCTCCCTCCCTTCCCCTCTCTAAAAAGAAATAAAATCTTTTAAAAATTAAAAAAAACTTTGGACAGGATATTTAATGACTTTGGAGAATACATATATATACATATATATACATATATACATATGAAACTATTTTGTAAATTTTTTCAAAGATTTTATTTCTTTTTAGAGAGAGGAAGAAAGGGAGAAAGAGAGGGAGAGAAACATCCATGTGTGGTTGCCACTTGAGTTCCCCCTACTGGGGACCTGACCTGCAACCCAGGCATGTGCCCTGACTGGGAATCGAACCGGTGACTCTTTGGTTCGCAGCTGGCACTCAATCTACTGAGCCACACCAACCCGAATTTCTTTGTAAATTTTACTGATAATGCTCCACAGTGCTTTCCTCCTAGTAGGCAAGGAGGGGCAGTTCTATAAATTCTTATTTGTGGAAAAGACAACAACAGTTCACTCATCCTGTTGCAGGAGAGAACAGTTTCGATTACTTTTCACACGTAGGTGTGCATTTTACCAGGAATGCTGGAGGCTTAAACCTAAAACCCCTCCCAAAGTGGTCTAAGTGACTTAGCACTTATTACTTAATCTTCCAGCTCAATGAAACATTCCTATTTCCTCAAGCACTGATGAGGCCATCTGGAGCACAGAATGACCAGACAAATGGGCAACACTGGTTACTATTGCTTCTCCTCAAGGAACATTAACTAAAATGTCCTTTTAATGTAAAGCAGCTGGACCTATTTATCACTGTTTAACAATGTGAAGGGGGCCACATCCTAACCAGAGCACTGCATTAGGATGCTGAGTATGCAAGGCAAAGGGATTCAACACGGAGAAATGACTGCCAACAGCTCTCCTGCCCTATGACTAATTCTCAGGCAGTGTCATGTGTGGCAAAACATTCCCAATCTGTGTTTCCATATTTCAGACTCTCTTTGCATTTTCAAAATAAGGTAAAAAAAAAAACTTGTCCCTGGATTAATCTCTACAGAAAGATATGTAATTTCATGGATACTGAGTCAGTTTCACTGACCCACTCAAAGACAGATCTGATCAAACTCCTGAATAAATCTTTATTTTTTTAATCCTTGCCCAAGGATATATTTATTTCTTTTTTAGGGAGAGAGAGAAACACCGACATAGATCGGTTGTCTCTTGTACACGCCCTGATCAGGGATCAAATCTACAATCTAGGTATGTGCCCTGACCAGGGATGGAACCCACAACCTTTTGGTGTACCAGCCGATGCTCCAACTCAGACACCTGGCCCAGGTGAGACAATGAGGTTTTAAACAAAGTTAATAAAGTGGATGGTCAGGGCACAGGATATGTTCTGTTTTGATTTCTATTTATATTTAAGAAAGTTGAATTCAACTCACGCTCATTCTTCTACTCAGAAAATTGGGTTCTACAAACCAAGAGAATTCATCCTCCAGACTATAGAAATTTTTTTTTGAAGACTGAAGTATACTTTACTGTTCTTATAGAAGATTATACAACAAAATTGTTGTTCAAAGAGGCAATGGAAGAGCATGCAGCTAAAAGTAGAAAAAAATATTGTGGAAGTGTTATGTAATTTAATAAAAACATTCTGTTAATCTGAATTTGTGATGTTTATAGTATTTATCATTTCTTTGAAGGGATTCTTAAATATTTTACTTTCTTACCAAATTATAATGTGTTCTATTTCTATTTTTAATCTTTATTGTATTTTCCCATTACCATTTAGTTCCCTTACATACCCCCGCCCCCAGCAACCACCACACTGTCATCCACATCCGAGTCTTTTTTCGTTTTTGCTCAGTCCCTCTACCCCCTAACCTTCCACCACCCCACTAGCTGTCATCTGCTCTCCATCTATGCGTCTGTCTGTTTCACTTGTCAGGTCAGTTTGTTCATTAGATTCCACATCTGAGTGAAATCATATGGTATTTATTTTTCTCTAACTGGCTTATTACACTTAGCATGATGCTCTCCAGTTGTATCCGTGCTGTCGCAAAGGGTAGGAGCTTCTTATTTCTTTCTGCTGCATAGAATTCCATTGTGTAAATGTACCATAAGTTTTTTGATCCACTCATTTACTGATGGGCGGTTAGGTTACTTCCAGCACTTGGCTATTGTAAATAACACTGCAATGAACTTAGGGGTGTTCATGTTCTTTCAAATTAGTGTTTTGGATTCCTTCTGGTATATTCCCAGAAGTGGGATCACTGGGTCAAAAGGCAGTTCCATCTTTAATTTTTTGAGGTATCTCCATACTGCTTTCTACAATGGCTGCACCAGTCTGCATTCCCACCAACAGTGCAAAAGGGTTCCCCTTTCTCCACATCCTTGCCAGCACTTGTTGTTTGTTGGTTGGTTGATTATAGCCATGCTGACAGGTGTGAGGTGGTATCTCATTGTGGTTCTAATTTGCATCTCTCTGATGATTAGTGATGCTGAGCATCTTTTCATATGTCCATGCGGCCATCTGTGTATCCTCTTTGGAGAAATGTCTATTCAGGTCCTTTGCTCATTTTTTAATTGGGTTGTTTGCTTTTTTGGTGTTGAGGTAAGTACTTTGTAAATTTTGGATATTAACCCCTTATCAGATGTATCAGTGAATATGTTCTCCCATTCTGTGGGCTGTCTTTTTATTTTGTTGATGATTTGCTTTGCTATGCAGACTACAGAAACGCTAAGTAATTGTGACCACAAGGTGTTAGCCCATAGAATCACACCATTGTTTATAGTTATGCATCCAGGGAAGTACCCATTTAACTTTATTTTTTTTACAAATTAGTTCCATGTCTACACAAAAGACCATTTAATTGATTATTTCAAATATAAAGGAAACAAATTTCTATCCTCTTTTGGTCCATATCCTTATTGACCCCTTCACAATCCTCCAATTAGATTGCTAGTTATTTAGCTTACGTGCAAGGAACACGAGGCCACGCAAGATGTGGTTTTTCCTTTTGCTCTCCCCTCCCTATCCCAGGCGTATTCATTTATTCTTGACTCACTCAGCAACTCCGTATTGAGTCTATGTTATGTATGCCAAGCACAGTTATAGCCCTGCATATCACACTCATTCAGTCAGTCAGAAAACACACACAGTCAGTGCTGCGCCTGGCGCTGTGCTACACATTAACCCCCCCCAGGGCGAGCAAAGCTTCGCATTCTCTACTTTCTGAAGTTTATAGTGTAGTTGGGAAAACAGACACCACACGGAAAACCACACGAACGCGAGTACGTTCAATCACAAAATGAAATAAGGGGTAAGAACAATAAAGAAAAAGAATATAACCTGCACTAGGGACCTAGAAAAGGCTTCCCTATGTAAGTGAGGCCCGAGGTAAGAGGAGGTTGGGAAGATTCAGTGGGGGGTGGAGGCCAGAGGAATAGAATCAATGGCAAAGCGAGAGTACACGTGAAAGGGCTCTAGCAGGAGGAGCAGGGCCGCTGCCTATTAGCAGAACAGAAGGGCTGGGGCAGAAGTGGGTGTGGGAGGTCATAGAGATGAGGCTGGAGGGTGGGGGGTGGCTCACACTGTGAAGGACTGCAGGTCGTGGAAAATACAGGGGTTAAATGAGAGTGACTCAGGGGTTTTCAGTGAGAGGGGAACATAGTCAGTTGGGTTTTTAAATGACTGCTAAGCTGGGGAACAGATCTGCGTGGAGCCAGGGTGGATGCAGGAAGATGGGTAGGATTCCTTGTTTAGGCCAGGATCGCAGATTTAAAGGAGGTAAAAACAGACTTTGGTGTCGGGTCTATGAAAGCAGAGGGAGAGAGGTATCAACTGAATCTCAAGTCTCCAGATGCTTCAATAATAACCTTCAGTAAAGTTTCCGCCAACGAGTCTGCATCCAATTCCAATGTGTGGGTTTCCCCCGCAACAGCACGCAGTTCTCTCCAACACTAATGGGGTACAATTTAACTCGGTTCTGACACTGTGTACCTGGACACAAGGACAGATCCCACAGGTTGGGGCTCAGTCCTACAAAACTGCTCCCTTGCCCCCACCTCCGACGCCAGTCCCAAGTCCAAGTTGTACCTGTGCTTCTGACCCACCAGCCGTAGCTCAGAGGTTCCCAAGATCCCTTCCTCAATGTCCAATTCATTTGCTAGACCAGCCATGGTACACAGAGGGACATTTTACTTACTAGCTCACCGGTGCATTTTAAAAAGATGTAACTCAGGAACAGCCAGATGGAGGAGACGCAGGGCAAGGCCTGGGAAAAGGGCACGGAGCTGCTAGGCTCTCAGAGCGCCATTCTCCACCCACCTCCACGTGTTCATTTACCAACTGGGAAGCTCTCCAAATGCCTCCCTTGGGCTTTTATGGGAGACTCATTACCTAGGCATGAATGATTACGTCATTACCCATTGGCGATTGATTCATCCTACAGCTGTTTCCTATCCCAAAGATCTGGGGGTGAGGCTGAAAGTTTCAACCCTCTAATCACTAGTTGGTTCCCCTGGCAACCAGTCCCCATCCCTTGGTAATTTAGGAGCTTTCCCAAAGTCACCTTATTAACATAACCAAAGACACCTTTAAGGCTTGCAACACAGGAAATTCCAAGGGCTTTGGGAGCCCTGTGCAGAGAACCGGGATGAAGACTAAATATAATTTTGTTACTTTAAATCAATATCACGTTACCAACTTGTTCGAGGTGGAAACAAGGCGCACTTTCTCTTGGATTAGAACTGCAAAGGCAATCCATGAGGTCGTTCCCATGGTCTGTCAGTTAGCTTTTCCCGTGTCATACACCACCCTGAAAAAATGTAATGGCTTAAAACAGCAATCATGCATTGTATGGGTGGTTCCTCTGCTTTTAGCTTCTGGGCTCACACTTGTGAAGGCAGTCAGCTTTCCCTTCTGCTGCCTAAGAGTCCTCAGCTGATAACTGACTCTTCCCCCGTGATCTTCTCATCTTCAGTGGGCGAGCCTGACCTCTATACCTGGTGGTCTCAGGGCTCCGGAGAATAACAACAGTAGCAATTCCTTAGGCTCGATCATTTTTCAAGCTTTTGCTTGCATTTCATTTACTGTTGTCTCATGGGACAAAGCAAGTCACTTCGGCTCTCCCAGGGTCGTTGCATAAGAGGATCTCTCAGGGGCATGCATATAGGGAGCTGTGACCAAATTGGGACAAATTACTGAAACAACCTGCTGCACATGGTTTCACTTCTTTAACTATGAGTGACTTGAAAACTCATAGAAGGATTTCCTGTGATCTCAGGGATTTATGTAGATTATACAGAAACAATAGATTATTATCTAGGCACCACCACTATTTGGCCTAGAGCTCTTGACCTAGTGTCTAGCTGTGGTGACGTAATGTGTGTCCTCAGTGGGCAAGACCAGAGCATAGAGCGGATTGACGCTCAGTGCCTGTCTTGCCTCTCCTTCTGAATCACTGCAGCTTTGATGCATTGATGCCCTAACCAGCTCTCCAGCCGCTGCAGGATCACTTCTTGCGAATTTTGTGCTTCTGATTAGGAAATTTTGAATCACTGTATTTTCTGGTCTCAAATATCTTGTATTTGACTCGAGTATTTCGTGGGTCACTAGACATTTGCTTTCCATTTTAAAAATGTCCTTTTATTTTTTAAAGATTTTATTTCCTTATTTTTAGAGAGAGGGGAAGGGAGAGAGCAAGAGAGGGAGGGAAACATCAATGTGTGGTTGCCTCTTGCGTGCCCTCTACTGGGAACTTTTCCCACAACCCAAGCACGTGCCCTGCCTGGAATTTGAACTGCTGACCTTTTGCTTTACAGTCCAGGGCTCAATCCACCGAGTCATACCAGCTGGGGCTAAAAATGTCCTTTCTAACAAACATTATGATTGTACCAGTCAGCTATTGGGATTTAATGACAAAACACAACATTTCACTTAGCCGAGTAACTCAGTTGGTTTGAGCGTCTTGCTGATATGCCAAGGTTGGGGATTCCATTTGGGTCAGGGCACATACGAGAATCAACCAATGAATGCATGAGTAAGTGGAACAACAAACGGATGTTTCTCTCTCTCTCTCTCCTCTCCCATCTTCTACAATCAATCAATACAATTTTTTAAATATTAGAAAAACACAACATTTCTATTTCATACAATAAACATTGATTTTACTTACATGTCTGTGGGGCAGCTAGGGAATGTACAACGCTACGTTCAATCTGGGTCAGCTCTATGTGTCTATCGCTGTCCTTGATCTATAAAGGGTTAGCTAATAAGGGCTTTCAGTGACCTATCTTTTAAATCTACTGGCCACACTGAGCTCCTGGGTTGGTGGGTTTCCCTGTTTGTTTTTTAATTTCTCCCTCCCTCTCTCTCCCCTCCATGTTTAAACTGTGGGTTTTCAAAAGTTTCAAGACACAGTAGATTATTTCTTCAATTTTTGATTTCCGGTTTTTCCCAAAATGATGGTTGTTGATCTGAGATGCCTTTTCTGTTATTGACTTTATGGATGTGATTTATGGAGACGTTTTAGTTTGTCTACTATTTCTACATCTGGCAGTTGCCAGAATAGGTGGATACGATATTTGTTCACTAAACTATCAAGTGTATTACTCGCTGTGCCCATTTTATCCTAAGTATACAGACACATTCTTTCCTTTTCTGGTCTTATTCACAGAGGAAGGATCACCTTCTGTCTTCCACTTTAAATGGAAGTTCTAGACATTTATCAAACATCCAGCAGTTTCAAAGGCTGCTTGGGCTATTTTTCCAGTTATCTGAGAAGCAATGGCCATGAAAAGCAGCTCTGAAATCCCCCCGGGGAATCAGTGGTGAAAAAAATGAAAGATTTCTGGAACACATAAATCTTCTGTGGTTGATGGGATAGGAATTTGCTAATTTAGGGTCACCTACTTAGGTACAATTATGTATGCTTTATGGATTAATAATAAATATTAATGGCAGAGGTTACTGAAGTAGAAAATAAAGGCTTGCAAATAAATATACCTGCAAATGTGCATCCTAGCAACTTCACTGAGTGAAAGTGAGCCACGTTTCTGGGAAGCAAGCCTGTGCCATGCATGAGAATGTGGAGTCAGGGCTAACGCATCAGGATGTCAAGGCAGGTGGCTGAATTCCATGTCACCATCTACTGTCCCACTGCCATTTCTTGGTTCCGTTTCTGAAAGTAACCAAGAAGTGGTTACTTTTTGTACTTTTTGGCCCCAGAAATGCATAAGGCGGAACCACAGTTACTCATGATCAGAAGAGAGCTAATAATGTTAAGAAGTCCGCTCAAGAGCATTGGTTTTGGAGCCCGACACACTTGGACTTGAGTCTCAGTTTTGTTACTCACTTGCTCTTTGACCTTGGGCAAATCACTCAACTTCTCTGAGGAGCCTCTAGGGATTCAGGGGGCTCATCTGTTTCTGTGGAAGATACCAGTCCTAGGATCAGCCTCCTTGAGCACTGACCACTGCTCCTCCTCACTCCTGCCCACGTGAGAGGCTTCTGAAGTTTCCTTCCCAAGTCTCTGTGGGGAGAAGAAGCTGAGTGTTCCCTGTGGTGGAAAATATACAGTAGAAACAAAGCGTATTGTAATAGCTTACTAAATTACCTAGGCACAGTAGAAATAGTATTACCTAATTTAAAGGACAATTGCACGAATTAAATGTGATAATGTATAATAAAGTACATAAAGCGATAAAGTTGAATATACAGTAACAGCTCAATAAATATAATTTTTGCTTGTCTATCGCCTCACATGAGCAATGTTTTATAAACCACAGAGTTAATACTTCATATTAATCTTTATAGGCATTTTCCATTGAAGACTAATCTAGCTTCAAATTATGGCTCCTCCTTTTTAAGGACATGCAATATTTTTTAAGCTTTGGTAACCTACCACCCAAGAGTTTCTGAATTATTGTAGTCTATTCTCATTTCCCAAATGTCTGCTTTGTACTCGTAGGATTGTGCTGATGAAGATATTGTAACAGGGGCCTGCATTGTCCCATGGTGACAATCCTCATTCACACAGAGTATGTGGTCTGCAGATTTCTGTCTCTTCCTGTTTTCTTTTCTTTCTTTCTTTTGTTTTTTTAAGAGGGGAAACTCTTAAAAAAAGAGGGAGAAACATGGATTGGTTGCCTTTCACGTGCATGTGCCCCTACTGGGAACCTGGCCCACAACCCAGGCATGTGCCCTGACTGGGAATCGAACTAGCTACTGTTTGGACTTTTTGCTTTGTGGGATGATGCCCAGCCAACTGAGCCACACAGGTTGGGGCTTCCTGTTTTCTTTACTTTCCCTCTTGCCTCTGTACATTTCTTGTCTGGCCTTGTGGGCCTTTGGCATTTTGACCTGGGCACAGGGCACAAAGGGACCAGGAGGATCCAGAAGGAAGGAGAAAAAAACCCATGACTATTTACCTACTAAATGATAATGGTTAAATTAACATTTATTGAGCAGTTGCTCATGAGACCGATTCTAAGCAATTTTATGTATTGTTTCACTGAATCTTCACAATTCTGAGAGGTGGAGATGGTTATCTTTATTTTCTTTTTTAAAGATTTTATTTATTTATTTTAGAGAGAGGGGACAGGAGGGAGAAAGGGAAGGAAAGAAACATTGATGTGTGGTTGCCCCCTAAGCACCCCCAAATGGGGACCTGGCCCACAACCCAAGCGCCTGCCCTGACTGGGAATTGAACTGACAACCCTTTGGTTCTCAGGCCGGCACTCAATCCACTGAGCCACACCAGCCAGGGCTGTTACCTTTATTTTCTAAATGAGGGAATGATGTGGACAAGTTAAACAACCAGACCAAGGCCACAAAAGTAATTAGTGTGTCAAACCCAGGCAGAGCCCAAGATCATCGCCTTTTTTTCTTTTTTTTCTCTCCAGCTCTGCTCAGAGCCAAGGCAGCCTTCCCTGTAGTCTCCCGGGACGGGGGTGACAGAGTGGATCCACACCTTATCCTGGAGGTGTAGTCCCTTTGGGTCCTTCCGTGATGCTGGAGAAATGCCCATGAGACTCCCTTTATTTTGAATGTGTCCAAATCCAGGACCTCTGGATTCCAAGTGTGAAGCCTATTCATCATTGCTGCTCTGATAGTATAGCTCTCTGATTACAGGTGATCATTCCCCAATTTAAAATGAACTTGGCAGTTGACTATTGTCCTGTCAGCTCTTCAATGCTTTTAAGCTATTAAAAGTATTTGACCTTTTGAATGAGTGGGATGATCTAAATAATCTAGTATGATAGATAAATATGGCCACAGACTATCTGCAGTTCTTCCTACCAAGAGGTGGAGTAGATTTCCCCTACCTTTGAATCTAGGCCAGCCTTATGATTTGGTCTGACCAACTGAAAGCAGTGGAAGAGGGTCCTGGCCGGGTAGCTCAGTTGGTTAGAGCATTTTCCCAATACAACAAGGTTGCGGGTTCAGTCCTCCGTCAGGGCAAATGTGAGAATCAACCAATGAATGCATCAATAAGTGGAACAACAAATCACTTTTTTCCTTTCTCTCTCAAATCAATAAATTAAAAAAAAAAAAAGCAGGCCTTACAACTTTCACTTGCAACCAGGCGGAAAAAGTCTGAGCTACCTCGCTGGGTAGGCGACATGGAAAACAACTCAGGTGCCCTGGCTAACAGCCTGGGCTCACTACCAGATGTGGTAGTGAGGTCAACTCTAGCCGGCCAGCCCCCAGCCAGCTTGACATCTGGCTGCAGGCCCAGGAGGGATCCAAATGAGACCAACAGAGAAACTGCCCCCACTGAGCTCAGGCCCACAGAACTGTGACCACTCAAACGGCTATGGTTTCAAACCTCAAAGTTCAGAGGTAGTCTCCATACAACAATAGATACCGTATTTTTCGGACCATAAGACACACCTAAGTGTTAGAGGAGGAAGACAGGAAAAAAAATTTTGAAGCAAAAAATGTGGTAAAATATTTAATAACATAAACATTATAATACTTCACCAATGTAAATGTAAATAGAACTCAACAACAGCATTAACAACCATTACTCCACCCAAATTGGAGGGGGGGGATGCATCTTATAGTTCGAAAAATATGGTAACCAATACCTGCAACGGGCTATTTATCAAAAACTATAATAACCCCAAACTGAAATTTCAATGTTAAAAACATCACTAACTCAACTTTTGTTATTCCTTATTTGGAGAAGATATTTTACATAAAGGTAACAATCTAAGTATACTTTACTTCAGTCACCAAATATTTGATGGCAGAATTGGATTCTCTCTTTTTTCCTTTTGATTTTAGAAAATCTTTAAGCGTACTTGGTTAGAACGGCCAAGTTCATTAGAATATACAGTACTAAAGTCGACTGACCACTAAAGCATGCAAGAAAAACTCTACCTTCCTTTCTCCAATCTCTTCCCCAAGGGGACTAAAATTAGCTCTGCTCAGAGCAATTTTAGAAACAAAACTCATTATTCCTTAACCTAGAAACCTGAAGGCAGAGAAAGGAATAGTAAAACTCTAAGGCCATTTACTTTATGGCAAGTTAACATCCCACTCACTGTTTTGGATAGAAACCTTTTTTAACATTTCGACAGCAGAACTCCAAAAAGGGTTTTGGAAGCAAGGTAATGTTTCACCATGCCTTCTTCCCTGTGTATTTTTAGCATCTATACATCTACAGTTAAATTTCTCACTAATAGTCCATTGCAAAACAAAATATTATTGCTTAAAAATTAATTTGGATTACTGAGTTCCAAAGTAGTTAATGATTTTTAACAGTAGTACATTCGAAGAAATTTCTTTCTAAAAATGTCTTGCTTTAGCTCTGACCAGTGTGGCTCAGTGGGTTGGGCGTCCTCCCGCAAAGCAAAAGGTCACTGGTTTGATTCTTGGTCAGGGCACATGCCTGGGGTTGTGGGTTTGGTCCCAGGTCGGGCCACATATGAGAGACAACTGACCCAGGATGTTTCTCTTCCTTTCTCCCTCTGTTCCCCTATCTCTAAAAATAAAAAAAAAATTAATTAATAATGTCTTATTTTATATAAAAAGAATTCCACTGAAAAAACATACTTTACCCAAAAGATACCTAAGAAATTAGGGTGTTAAAAGTTTTGGCTCCGTAATTGTTTTATGATTAAAGAAATTTAATCCTATTTGTAGCTTACTAACATTGAAATAAATCTATTGTGATTTTTTTTAAAGTATACCCTTTGCCTAATTCAACTGTATGTGGAAAATGTTTTCACCATAAAATATTCTGTTAGATCATTCACCATTTTTCAAATGAGTTAAGTTTTATTATTATATTTGGATGCTAAAGTGCTTATGATGCTTAGAACATACGATTAAAATGCTGATAGACTGTAGTAATAAAGAATATTTTCTTAACTTCAAGCCCTGGCTGGTGTAGCTCAGTGGATTGAGCTCAGGCTGCGAACCAGGCATTGCAGGTTCGATTTCCAGTCAGGGCACACGCCTGGGTTGCAGGCCACGGCCCCCAGCAACTGCACCTTGATGTTTCTCTCTCTCGCTCTCTCCCTCCCTCCCTTCCCTCTCTAAAAATAAATAAAATTTTAAAAAGAATATTTTCTTAACTTCATAAAGCTTAATATTTAAAAGCTAATGACGATGTTAGAATTTTAAAAGATTTGCTCAGCATTCAGACAATAGTGATGGTACCAACATAAGGTATAATTAACACAATTTTGTCTTGACTTGATCATGTTCGTGCGTTGTTATAAAGAGATTATTTCTTTATAATTCTCTAGTACCAAAAGGATGAAAGGCAAAAACAGGAAAGGAATAATGAAAATTATGTGGTTTGTTTTGGAAAAATAATGTGGGCCTTGGAATTGGTTGGTTGATTTTACTAGGTTATCTCCCAAGAGTTAAAACAAAGATGTAATTAGCAGAGATATTCCAGTTTCTAAATTGTTCTATTATTGATTATGAAGAAAATTATCTATAAATCTTTTATCATGAGCTGAAAAGTCTAAGGAAAATCAAAGCTGCAGGAAGGTGTAAGTGGATTGATAGGTTCACTTCAGCCTTTGATTTTGAAGATCCTAGCATGAAAGCATCCTGGACATCTCTCATAGTCCCTACAATACTTGCATTTCATTATGATTACCGGAAAACCTGTACCCTAGCAACCTCCGCAGTACACCTTGATGGGAAGACAGAGAAGCCCGAGTGTGGAAAACAGCGCCACCTAGGGTTAAACTTGTTTCTAACAAGAAAAGAGCTTTTCAAGCTAATTACTAGATCCTATTGCACATGTCCTTTTAGCAAGCCTATAAAAGATTTTAATTGTGCCAGAAGATCATTAAGATTTCAACCCTTTTAATTGCGAAAGCTATCAGGATAATCAAAATCAGCTAATGGACAGTGAGTTATGAATTTAGACACAATTAGGCTGGCAATGCTCTTCATCTTATCGTTATGAAATATTTCAAGCACACAGAAAAGTAGAGAATATAGTAAATATATGTGTATCACCACTCAGCCTAATCTTAAGATTTTACTACGTTTGCTTTAGTTGTTTTTCAAGAACCATGACTTTTCAGGTTCCCCTGAAAGTTCCTTTCCCTGATCCCATTGTCTCCCTTCCAGAGATAACCAACCCCCTTAACGTGCTATCAGCTCGATGGAGGTTGTGTGGCTAGTCCACCTGTGTGTGTCCATATACAGGACACCTCATCTTGTTGTGCACGTTACAAATTTAATGTAAGGCTTATGAACATTCACAATCTATACAAAAATGCTCCCTAAAAGCTCGAGGGGGGAAAAAATCAAAATAACTACAGGCATTATTTTGGGACTTTGGATGATTTTCTACTCTTTCTAATCTTATTATATATTCCAATCATTCTGCGAGCAGTAGTATTTCCTTCCAAACAATTTGATTAAAAAATAGATGGACAGAAGTGCTTGTTTTAAAAAGGGCTCCCTTGGCTGCTGATGTACAGTGTGAACATGCAAGGATTTACTGCAATTTCAATTACATTTACCATTAATTGAAGATGTGGATAGCATCCAGACCTATTGTTTCCTCCTATAAGCTTTGTAGTAAAGAAAAAGATATGCTGGTAAATGAATCAAAAGCTGAAGGTTTAGAGCTCACTTTGGCAGCGCATATACTAACATTGGACAATACAGAGATTAACAGGACCCTGCGTGAGGCTGACCTGCAAACCTGTGGTGGTGGGTTTTTTTTTTTTTTTTAAGCTGATGGTTTAAATTGAGTTTGGGGAGAAAGATGATAGTGAAAAGCTGAAATTAAACTTTTAAGAAAATTACAAAATGGCATAGAGGGTCCACTTAGGGAAGGGCCAAGTTACTGATAATTATGGCCATATACTTTGGTTAATGCTTTCAGAAGACTGCCTCTTCATTTATCAAGTCTTTGGGGGAAAACAAGTTCACTGTAGCTTTTAATATCAGTACATTCCATTGGACAGACCATGAAAACCCCCGAGAAGGCGAACAGAACGCCAGATCTTTGGTTGCCTCCATTTCTTACGTATGAGTGACGAAAGTATTTTTCTTTTTCCAATATTAAATGTTTGAAAACAGTGGAAGTGCAATGAAAAAAGGAGTTAAATTGATTAACCTCTATTTGCAAGGATGAAATAAAATTGATTTCCATCAGAGGACTCATTTCAGGGGTTATACTGGACGGCCAGTTCTTTGATGTGAGCTTGCCACATCAAAGAACTGGCCGTCCATCACTCCAAAAGAAACTCCGTACTCACTAGCAGTCACTCCCCACCCCCCAACGCTGACAACCATTAACCTACTTTCTGTCTCTATGGATTTCTCTCTCCCAGACAGTTCATATAAAAGGAATCATACACTATGTAGCTTTTTGTGCCTGCCTTTTTTCACTTTGCATGGTTTTCAAGGTTCCCCTTGCATCAGTACCTTATTCATTTTTATAGCTAAGTAATATTCCATTGTGCGGATAGACCACCTTGTTTATCCATTTATCAGATAGACATGTGGGTTGTTGCCTCTTACTGGCTATTATTACTAATGCTGTCATGAATATTCATGTTGACCTCTGAATTTAAGCTCAGAACTTAAAATTAGCTTTGTAAAGAGTTAATATGTTAACATGGTTTGGTATTATAACTGCTAACAACTAAGATGGTTCAAATATATATATACTCACATGCTTGATTATCACTGCTGTCTACATGAAGAAGACACAAATCATGACAGCAGAAGGAAAATGCAGCTTTGACATAAATAACACAGACACTGAAATTGTTAAAGATTCTGCTTCCCTTGGTTCAGCCATCAATTCTAATGGACACTGCAGCCAAAAAAATCAAGAGAAGGCTGAGACTCAGAAGGGCAGCAACAGAAGAATTAGGGAACATCAGCAAGAGCAAAGACGTGTCATTAGAGACCAAGGCTATCACCCGTGGCCTCTTATTCCCAATGAATATGTGTGGATACTAAAGCTGGACTGTAAAGGCTTGATCAGAAAAAAGAAAGATTCATCTGAAATATGATGTGGAAGGAGAGTTCTCTAGATTCCTTGGATTCACAGAAAGGCAAGCAAGTGGGTCCTAGAGCAAATCAAGCCTGAAACATTGCTGGAGGCAAAAGCGACAAACCTGAAGTTGTCCTACTTCGGGCATACTATGAGAAGGCAGAGTTCTCTGGGAAAGACAATAATGCAGGAAAAACACAAGGCAGCGGGAAAAGAGAAAGTCCAAATACAAGATCGACTGACTCCATAAAAGAAGCCATAGGCGTGAGTTCACAGGAGCTGAGTGGGGCTGTCGAGGACAGGACAGTGGTGGATGTCACTCATTCATACGGTCGCCAGGAGTCAGAGCCGACTCAATGGCACATAACACAATAAACACTATTATCAGCTCCATATATGTCCTTCCATCATGGGCAAACATCCTAGCTCTCTCTTTCTTTTAAAATAAAGGCAACACATACACTCCTCTGCACCTTGCTTTTTCCCTTATCCTGGATGTTTCCATGTTTAAAGACAGAGTCGCCATTTTTTTTCCTAAAGCCACACATTTTCTGTTTGTGGCTGTATCACAGTTTACTTAACCAGTTTCCCTGTGGTGGATGTTTTGGTGGTGGCTGAAATGATTTGATGTTTACTAAATGGATGCAGAAAGTGTGGTGTGTGCAGACAATGGAGTATGACTCAGCCTTAAAAAAGAAAGAAATCCTACCATCTGCAGCAACATGGATAGACCTGGAGTGCATGATGCTGAGCTGTTCAATGGGTGTACAGTTAGTTATACCACATGAACAAATCCTAGAGATCAGCTTACAACTTAGTGCCTATAGTCAACAATACAGCACTGTGCACTTAAAAATAAGAGGGTACATTTGTGTTAAACATTCTTTCCATACACACACACAAAGAGCAGAGGGACACAAGGAAACTTCGGAGGTGATAGATATATTTATTACCTTGATTGCGGTGATAGTATGATGGGTGTGCGTGTATGTCCAAGCTTATTAAATTGCATACATTAAATATGTGCAGTTTTCGATATGTCAATTGTATCTCATTAGATCTGTAAAAAAAATTTATGCTTCTCTTTACTATTTGGTAGACACTGTGAGGTAAATACTACCTACTCTAAGGTCACTGTTATTTGCTCTTTTCCTGTGATGTCTTTCACTTGGTGGTTTCTCCTAAATAGCTATCATTCTTCATTCCCAAAGAACATAAAACACCCACGAACGAAAGAACTGAGCTTTGGACACTTCAAAAGAAGCACACTGAAAAACTCTAAGATATCATTACAGAAGCAAAGATGCATTACTTATTTTACTTTATTAGTTTGGGAATAAAAGATTAAGGTGTTTGCTACTGAATTGAGAGAACAATGGTATGTACTCGACTTGACCGACTAACCCAGGTAGAGAGAAACAACCATGGCATGAAACCAAGTAATAGTTAGTCACCTGAGACCCTATTGCTAATGGCTGTTGACCTAGCCAGGGTATTTTCTGGATGCTAAAATGGGACAATGTAGTCATTTTTAATACAATGATTGAGGTACTGTTCACAATCCTAGAAACTACTTCCTCGGCTGCTGGTTAATTCTTCAGAATGTGCCTGATTAAGTGTTAACAGCCGAGTTTCTTGTTTCCTAAACGTCTTTGTTACTTTAACTTGGATCTAAGTTACAGTCTGTAAATGAGAAATGCAAGTAAGAATGAGGGGTCAATTTATTTTCAGTACATTTATCATGAAATATCAATGCGTACAATTTCACAAATTTATAAATATTGCAATTTATAGAAAATTAATGTCATCTTAAAATGATTTGAACAGTGATTTTCACATTTACAATTAACTTAACCTACCTTTGTAAAAACATAATTATGTTTAAAGTACCCTGCCACAAAGTAGTAATTTCACAGTACCTTTCTATAATATTTATGTCCCTAAAGTGGCAGCACACCTATAAAACCCAGCAGATGCAACAATTTAGAAACAGCACAATGCAAACTGCGAATCCAAGTTAGCATTCATTTCAAACAGAACAAAACTTTTTATATCAATATATAAATATTTTTCCATTTTCAGCACTGAAGAAAATAATTAGGAGGCAGTATATTCTTGTTTGTAGTAAACAGTAATTTTAAGGTATTTTAAAAATCGACACTGAGAAGCTAGATTAGGCACACGTAATACTACATACTTTGAGAAGTTCTTGGTTTCATTGGAAGCCATTTCTAATAGTAAACCTTTTCTAGTTGTAATGACGGTAAGCAGAGGTAATCCTCTGTATTCCAAATAGAAATTATAATTGCTTATCAACAATTAATAATACATTTGGATGGAAAGTGATTTTGGCTTTATTCTTAAAGTGTTTTTTTTTTTTACTTTTTTTCACCTTTTTTTGACATCCCCTCTAAAGGATCCCAAATTGTTAAAAATTATGTCAAAGGAAAATAATGTTATGTGGACCAGTGCTTGTGTTTAAAAACAGTATTTACTGTGGTATTCCACATTTTTTCTTTAGCATATATCCAGCTAAAAAAATTAAATAAAAATGTAAGATATAAGAAATATAGTTGAAGTCACAATAAAGTATATTTTCTTCTATTGACATAGAACACATATTTTAAATTTTAAATGTTGGCTCTTTAAGAAAAAGTTTCTCCTGGTAAATAATATGTATAACCGTTGTCCTAAAACATATACAGCTATTTTCCCCAAAATATTTATGCACATAGTGGTCCACTTAAGACCAGCCCCATTATAGTCTGCTGAATACAATGTGCTCTTAATTTATAAATGGGCTACCTTCAGTATATAAAATATATAGGCATGTATGTAATTATGTACAAAGTAAGAAATATAAAAAGAAAAAAAAAGTGTTCTTCCCTATTAAGATCCAGACAGAAATTCAGTGTAATTAGTGAGGCCATGTAAAATGTATTCTTAATTTATAAATGGGCTACCCTCAGTATATAAAATATATAGACATGTATGTTATACATATCAAGTAAAAAGCGTAAAAAGGAGAAGTGGGGGGGAAAAAAGGAAGACGTGTCTTTCCCTGGAAGATTCACACAGCAACTCCGTGTAATTACTGAGGCCATGTAAAATGCCTGAAGAATTTCCATTTTGGCAAATATTTTTCAGAAAAATATCTAAGCTATGAGAGTACTACATTTCCACTTCACGGATTGAGTGGAGGATTCCATTTCGACATTCAGTGAAGACGCTGCGGTCTCCCACACAGGCAGGGAAGGGGACTGTTGGGGGTCTGCTAAAGGGAAACAAAAAGTCACTCATGCTTAGCCCCTTGATCAAGTGTGTGTAGTGCAGAAAACCAAATCCTGGCCCGGCAGCGTGTGAACAAGCTTGCAGAAAGCTGCCGGTGGACAGGATCTGGATTCTTCCCAGATCTTAGAGGAAATGGGCCGGAAGTGATGGCAAAGGAGGGGTCAGCTCCAAAGGTGGCTGGTCCAATCTGAGCGGTTGATGTTAAAAAACACACCAAATGTTTCTATTGCATTCATTCGGCTGCATTTTCTTTATTTCGAGCCAGAGGTCTACTTCGAGGGTCATGCAGCAAGTGGCTTATAAATAAAATCAGAGTCTATGAATAGTGTCATCACATTAAGAGATAGATTCGCTGGAGTCTCTTGTTAGGTAAAGAGCTCCCATTGTTGGAATCCACGAGTTGGTATTATTTATGGGATACCTAAAATGGGGGACAGAAACCACATGTCAATAACAACACACATGCAATTCAGGGGTTAAAGCAATGAAGACTATTTAATCATTTATCAAATTAGAAATTCCATATGGGTTTCTCAATATTGCTTCATGGTTAAAAAATGCAACAAATATATTGGCCAATTCCAAAATTAGCAAATATTAACACTACTGCTAATTGTTTAACGAAGGCGAACCAATCCCACCGTTCCAATCTCAGCATATGTTACCAAGAGAGAACCTGAAAATGGTAACCATATCCATTTTGGAAGCCTAGGAATTTGGAAACTTAATGTATCCATTAGCTTAGAGATATGCTACACGTCTCAATTTTCATAGAGACCAGGCCTTGTGATCTAGTCGTGGTACCAAAGGGGAAACGGGAAAAGTCAACAAAAACATTTAGCTGCAATGTTCTTTCCTTTTCCACATGACCATTATGCAGCCAAAAATAACCTCAGCATACTGAACAAATAAGAGAGCTTTCCCCCACACTGCATAGAAGTTTCTTTATAAATTTAAATTACAGTTTTTCTGGGGGAATATTTGGGCTCTTCTATCAAGAAAATAGACATCTGCTAATTCACTATGGATTTATACATATAGAAGCCCTTTGTAAGGTGCAAAGCACTAATGCTAATATAAGGTATTGTTATTATGGAAGCAGAAGATTTGAACAATTTTATCTTAAATATGAAGAGTACAGAAAAAGGCAATCTTAGTTTTAAATTCTCATGCAAGCAGCCCATATTTTATCATTAATAAAAAGATAAAGTGCCCTGGCTGGTGTGCGTCAGTGGACTGAGTGTCAGCCTGTGAACCAAAGGGTCACCAGTTCGATTCCTAGTCAGGGCACATGCCTGGGTTGTAGGTCAGGTCCCCAGTAGGGGGCGTGTGAGAGGCAACCAATCGATGTTTCTCACATCCATGTTTGTCTCCCTTTCTAAAAATAAGTAAAATCTTTTAGAAAAGGATAATCTAATGTCCTGATAGAAATAACTTTCATTCCTTATTTTATATTCCTTATTTCATCATCACTGAGCTGATGATGGCAAGCTGAATTAAGGCTGCTCAGATTTCTACAAACAGATGTCTCCCCCATATCAATAAAGTTGAAATTTTACATTTTAAACCCAGGTCATCATCTGATGAATTAAAAGACACAATTTAACTCTTTCCCTAATCATGAAGCCTTTTAAAAATGATTTAGTTTCTTGGCAACATATGGAACAAATTATTTCCATTTAAGCCATTAATTTGAAGAAAAATGGAGCTATCACAAGGAAAAGCTTCCAAAATGATGAATATACTCATATTAATATAGGTTATGCAATGTATCTCATCACATGCTGAGCAATTTTACTTTCATAAGAATATTCAGCACAAGTTAAGGCACAAAAATAATAATTCAGTTTTAATTCAACCCCAATTTATTTAAGTAATAATTTTTTTAAAAGTTCAGTTCACCCAATGTATTCTTTTAAGTAAAGCAAATGTGACTATAAAATTTCCCCAGTTTTAGAGTTTTATAGAAACTCTGCTAACATACTCTGGCCAAAACTCTCACCAGAATTAAAATCTTAAGCCATGCATCGCAAAACTTTCATAGTATGAAAAACATCTCATGTACATTTGAAAGCCAATTTAATGAACGTCAAAAATCTGTCACTGTGAAAGTCCTGTCATTTAGCATGAACAGTGGCACTTTCACTTTCGCTCACTGCTATAGTTGACAGCAGAAGGTAGCCTCTCCAAGAAACCATCATTTACTAAAAATAGAAGAGGTTAAGCAGAGCCACAGTCCTTAACTCTGACTGCTGCAAAGGATTAATTCGTCTAATTAGACCTTTAATAGATTCTCCAGGTTCCTAAGCATAGGAAGAATGAAAATCACTGAAAACTTTTGGCTGAATTACATACAAATACATTAACGCTAACTAATAAAATTGTCTAATTGAAAGAGTAACTGACCTGAGATGTACCTTGCTCCGATTAACATTACCATGCTACTCATTATAAAAAAGCCCAAGGGTAGACTACAGAAGATACTAGGGTCACCTGTGGCCATCCAAGAAGAAGGAATTCCAGTCAAGCAAACCAAAAGAGAGACACATAATTACAATATTTGTGTTAAGAATCACATGATAGCAAAACAAATTAAGTTATAAAAATAGTATATTCATAAAAGCTAGCAAAGAGTTATTACTTCAAATCGAAAAAAATATAATCAATATTGAAGGTTTATGACAATGAACAAACAATACAGAGAGCATGCCGCGAGTAGCCAAGAACATAATGCATATAGACCACGAGCTTTCCACTGGCAAAGCCAAAGGAAGCCAATGAAGAACTTTTTTGGGAGGCTGTTGATTTTAGCTTTCTTGATTCTTCCCCAAAAGATACAATATAAGCAATTCAATCCCCCCCCCAAATTCAAATTTACAGATCCTTTGGCTATCAGAAAAGTTACATTAGCCCACTGAAAATAAATGTCAAAGCCCATTGGTTTTGTTTTCTTTTTCAAATAGAATTCAGTGTATAAAGAGATGCCCTCAAATATTAAGATTACTCTCATTTAAACACTAAATTGTATTAATCTACATTCTAAAATATTGCCTGAGAACACGGTTGTTTTGATGTTTTTTTTTTAAAGAGTCTCAGAATAAAAGATTGAAAGAAAAAAAAGGACATTAGACTTCTTTAGGGGAAAAAAAGAACAAAAGTTTCAAGTAGGAACATCCAGGACTAAAAATACAGATCGTGGCGATCTGTGGTAGTAGATAGTTCCAGAAGCTTCTCCTAAAAGCCAGACACATTAAAAGTAGTTCTAGGGGGTGGAGGTGGGAGAAAAAAAACTGGTTCTATACCCACTTTTATTTATTATAAAAATATTTTATAAATATTTTTTAAATTTCATCTATAAACTTCTTCAGTACAGTATATGCTTCAATATATTATGGTCATTGTTCCATTCATTATGTTCCAAATCTTGCATTTAGCAAACAATTAAAATGTCATGTTATAGTAAAGGCCTGTTTAAGGCTATTTAAATAGTACAGACACATTAAAGAAGCTTAAGGCGGTTTATAACTAAATGGTTTACTTAAGCTGAATACTTTCCTACCTGAATGATTAAAAAAAACACTCCTCTGGTTTCTCCCAAGAGCATTTCCTAATCTATTATGACACTTCCAATTTACTATGGTTGCTACATTTCTCCCTCTCTGATTCCAATGAATTCCCATAATGTGTACTCACTAAGAACTTGGAATCAGCTTAGGAAGTAGAGGAATATATTCTGAAATTAATATAACTTTTGGTTGGTTCAGGTCATGAAGACAGCCCCCCAAAAAGGTCAAATAAAACATGGAGGGAAAAAAAACAACAACTGTAGTTGATTTTTTTCCATTAAAAAGAAACTTGAAAAAAAAAA